>JAYJMF010249586.1:0-14276 GCA_036873715.1 Salvia sclarea
GCTTTGCAATCTTCAGTCTTCAGCTTTGATGCAACTAGCTATTCTAAAGACCAAAACATGTAGGTCTTATACAAATTTTAAGGCAATACATCATGAAATTTTGGGATCATTAAAATAATACATTACATTACATTTGTTTTCCCAACAATGATATTGTGCCATTACCTTTAACTATAGTACTAGGGACAAAAGGTTAAAAGAAAAAAAATTAAAGACAAACGAAAATGTTCTCAATAGCTAAAATAATATGTAATCTTTTTACATAAAGATGCATCATGTATTCGTTTAAAACATATCAACTTCTAACATATTTAATGATGTGAAGTAATAGAGAGACCACGATCATATATGATCATGGTACGATCAAATATATGATTTTATTATTTATGTAAAAAAGTTAGTGATTTTATATTGTGACACATCCATCGCAATATTACCATCCAAAACCAAAGACGGTCGAACCCGAGTTGCCCAAGCCCAACCACGAAAAATAAGCTAAAACAAAAAGAAAAAGGTATAAAAAAGCTGAGCCATAGGAAGAGAAACCATTGAAGAAAATAAAGGGGCCCAAATTCCCCAAGAGTGGCCCAGTTCCCGTAATCCAGAGATCTCCACGACATTCTCGATCCACTCACAAAAATCTTTTCTATCACAAATTACAACATTAACCTTTACATAGAAAAGCCGAACGTGTTTTTGTTTATTTAATTTATGATTATATTTTTAGTCCATAAGTATCGAATATAATACTACGTTATACGCACCATTTTATATGTTTTCAGCTAAACTTAATACTGAATCCTCAAGTCTCTACAAACTTGTAGGAAAAAATACTAATTCAAACATCTTTATTGATTCTTTAGTAGATTAGTACCCTAACGTATTGTATACCAAATATAAGTTTTATGCCAATGAAAGCAAGATGATAGGATTGCGTAAATAAGAGTTTCGAATTTGATAAAATGATCATATGATTCTACTGTAATATTATTAATTATTAATGCTCTTTCGTAGGGCAACTTTAAGAAACGAAATATATAGAGTTTGGTACTAGAACTTTTTCGAGTTTCTGCCTATTATTAGATTGAGCCAACAGAATAATAGATCTCTTTAATTTGAAATAAATAAAATGTTCAATATATACGATTTTAACATCCACCAATCGTTAGAATCCGGCTGTCGGTTCAACGTCTAAAAGAATAACATTTTAATAAATACTCCATTAAACATAATTAGAGGGACGTTTTGGTAATAGACACAGTTAGAGACGGAGGGAGGGTGTTGTGTATAAAAACACGGAATTCACATTCACATTCACTGTTTCGAAACGAATAAATTAATTAATTAAGATATATAGTCAACATTTGCGAGAGGGATAACGTATCTAGGTATTTATTATATCTCCTCACCCCGATCATCCTCATCTCCCCTTCCCTTCTAAAAATTCCTGCAGTTGAACTTCGTTTTGGGGGTTCTAACAACCGTTTGCTTGTCTAATAACTGATTCAAGATGGAAACGGTAGCTGCTTTTCGGGCTTCTATTTGCAGTATTTCCCCCAATTGGGCGTCCCGCTCCGGCCCGGCCAGGCCCGATCTCAGGGTTGGGTCGATGCCCGCGCTCTCTAACGCTCGGATTCAGGTAATTATCGGTTGTTTCATCTGTGCTGTGATTTATGACAGGAGTTAGGGCTGGGATTTGATTAATTTAGGCTGAGTGCGTTAGTGTCTTTTTCAGTTTTCTTGGATGAATATGTATGGTTTTTGTTTAGAATTCTGTTGAAAAAGTTTCAATTTTTTTGTTCTATAAAAGCTAATAGCTGATTTAGTTTATTTTTTGCCATTTCTTCCCTTAGGTTGGGGGTGGGGGGAGCGGGGTTGGCTCATTGGATCACTTGTTCTTTTAACGTTGGGTTAGAGTTGCGGAGTGTCTTTGCTGTGGGGAAATTTAAGTTTTACCTATATGGTATTCCTATTTTGTTAAATCTGTAACATAAAAACAGACCCTTGAGAAGAGAAAATGAGGATTCTCTGGTAAAGCAAGAAAATTATGGTCCGAGCTGAAGAGATTTAATCATACTTTGTATTGGATGATTATCTTTATGTAGTGATCCGTGATCGGATGAGTTTACAATTTACGTGTTTATCTGGTTCTGTACGAGAACCTGTAACATTTGGTGCATAATCCATTGTACTTAATTGTGTTGGGATTGTAAACTGCAGCAAACACCACTTGTTTCCAAATTCAAGATCGGAAACAAAAAGGCTAGCTATTTGAGCAGGAGGCATACTGCAACCAGAGCTTCTATGCAACCTTCCGACTCTGGCAATTCGGAAGCTCCTATTGCTCCTCTACAGATGGAGTCTCCAATAGGGCAATTTCTCTCTGAGATATTAGTAAGTCACCCACATCTTGTTCCTGCTGCTGTAGAACAGCAGCTGGAACAGCTGCAAACTGACCGTGAGGCAGAGAAAGAGAAGGAAGAGCCATCTGCTGCTGGAACTGATCTTGTTTTATACAGGTAACGAGATTAACTGCTACAACTTATAATGCTATCCATTTGGTAATAGAGCCACACATCTGTGGAGGTGATTCATATTAAGACGATACATAAATCATATTGATTATAATCCAACCAAGTATGACTGTATGAGGAATACGGATTTCTAATTTTTCAAATAGTTTTTCATGTGTGAAAGTCATTGCTATTGTAATCTTATCCTTTCCATGAAAACTGAAGTGGGATGTCTATTATGTCATCTGTTAATTGTTATATTGCGTCCTTTCAATTTTAGGAGAATTGCAGAGGTTAAAGCTAATGAAAGAAAAAAAGCCCTGGAAGAGATCTTGTATGCTTTAGTGGTACAGAAATTCATGGATGCCAGTGTAGCCCTGATTCCTACAATCACTCCATCAACACCTGATGGTCCTTCTCGTATTGATATCTGGCCCGGCCAAGATGATAAATTGGAGCGCCTCCACTCTCCTGAAGCTTACGAGATGATTCAGAACCACCTGTCTCTCATTCTTGGGAACCGGCTTGGCGACTCTAATTCTGTAGCTCAAATAAGCAAACTGAGGGTTGGGCAGGTTTATGCTGCTTCAGTGATGTACGGGTATTTCCTTAAACGCGTGGACCAAAGGTTTCAGTTGGAGAAGAGTATGAAAGTCCTCCCCCAGGGTATTGACAATGGAGAGAAACAAGTTGCATGGGATGAAACAAGACCAAGTGATAATGGCAATAACAAGTCTCACAGGACAGCTCAACCTCACCCAGAAATGTCGTCATTTTCTGGAAGCGCTGGTATTGGTGTTGGTTTTGATGGGTTAAAGCCATCCCGGTTGCGAACTTATGTCATGACCTTTGATGGAGAGTCACTTCAAAGATATGCAACCATCAGATCTAAAGAAGCTATTAGTATCATTGAGAAACATACAGAAGCATTGTTTGGTAGGCCTGAGATCAAGGTCACACCTGAAGGAGCAATTGATTCCCAAAATGATGAACTCATCAAAATCAGCTTTGGCGGTCTGAGGAGACTTGTTTTGGAAGCGGTGACTTTTGGTTCTTTTCTTTGGGATGTTGAGAGTTATGTGGATTCAAGGTACCATTTTGTTGCAAACTAAGCTCCATTGTGAAAGGAAAGGTTGTGATGGTGGCTCAACTGACGGTCTCGATAATGATTTTACATAAAGAGGAGATGCTGCTATCTTGCTCTACTTGACCTGTACATAGTAACCTTGCTCTGAATTAATTGAATGTATTCTGGTGATGTCAAGAAGCTATGGGAACTCATATAGCCTGTCAGATCTGTGGATTCAAATTCTAAATTATGAGCTTAGCTCATTCATATCTCCCATTGAAAGTTCCATCACATGCAGAGACAGAGATTGTAATAAGTAGGCTAGTGTGGTTGCTACATTTCTAGATTGCTTTGTCTTTATCAAACTTATGATAATGGAATTGATTGTCTAACATTACGTTTTCATTCATGTAAACACTCTTACATCCTCCCACTGTTATTATTCATGTTCTGAACATGCTGCTACTACTACAGACGAAGGGATGGATACAGGGAAAGTTATTGGTGCACGGTTGCATAGATGCGCCTTGAATTCTAACTTGTCCTATTTTTTCAGCTTAAAACTATGCAGGGTTTTGCCAGAAACGTCGTAGAAAGCTATAGTTGCTTCAGTCCTTGTAAATTGACCCTTGCCCGTCATAGTAGAATTTCAAGTTGTTCTTGTATCTATCATAATGTGTAGTATTACTCCATGCCCTCGATCCTCCTCCACTCGTTAGGAATTCGATTGGGCTGCAAATATTGCCAATTTTTCACACATGTCGGCTACGCTGATAAGTATTTGAAAAGATCTTAAAGGGTTGATTATCCTTACCTTCCAATGTTGTTGATATGTTGCAGACAGTGATCATGTCCATTTATGTAGATAGGAACCTTGTTTTCCTGGAAAACAGAAGCTTGCTGCCATAAACTTGTAGCTTGCTATTGTATCCTTATCTACTGTCTAAACTCTGAATCTATGTTTTATCTAAGGTAAGAATAAGATTATGTGT
This sequence comes from Salvia sclarea, assembly GCA_036873715.1. NCBI lineage: Eukaryota > Viridiplantae > Streptophyta > Magnoliopsida > Lamiales > Lamiaceae > Salvia > Salvia sclarea. The sequence goes on from JAYJMF010249586.1 coordinate 4,575, forward strand.
GCCTAGATTAGTGCTTATGTTAAGAGTATACCTGTAGAATAGGAAGGATGTGCTGCAGAAGTTCGGCAGTGTCACCTCGTTGCCCGATGCTTCGCACAGGGTGATGACCGACCACGATCTTCCAGGTAGCTTTGGACGTTTTCAGGGATGTTTTAAAATCCTTATATAATGTAGTGCAGAATGCAAACATTTCTTCATTGATGTCTGGAAAAATCATATAGGAGTACTTTTTATAGCGTCTAAGGTTAGATAAAACTGACCTGTAGAAGGGTAGAGAGGTATTTGTCTCTGGGGAGAACGCCTTTCCAGTTAAACTTGCTTGGTGTTTTGAGGAAATACTTGTTCACGAAGGGATTTGTGTCGATAAAGAATATCTGCAGCAACCCTGCAAATTTCTCAGTTGAAACTGAATCCAGAAAATAAATGCTGAGTACTGTATACAAAGAATTGGTGAATTACCAGCTTGTAGGGTGAAAGATCTGAAGCAATTCCACCGTTTGTCGCGCTTTTTGAGTAACGGACTCAACTGCGCCTCGGTGTTCCCGTGATAGTCATGGTTTCAATTCCCAATACTACATTTTGTGTGAAGAAAATTCAAGCTAGTATTGAAACTCTATTTAGAGAGAGGGCTGCTTAGAACTTACTTGCGTACCATGGTTTCTCAAGGCTTCTTGCACTGTACACTTTGGTAAACGATTCTGCAAAGGCGGAGTCGTTCGTCCCCGTCAATCCATCGCTGTAGAAGTTATCACCGGTCGAGATCACAAAGTCGATGCCTAGCTTCGCTCCTATCACTCCCATCTGCAATGATTCAAAAACACAGTTGAAGAAACACAGATATTCTCATAATATTTAGTGAGTTTGCTCTTACGCTCCGAGCAACAGCAGATTGATTGAAGCCTCCCTTCCTTCCCCAGTCTCCGACGCCCAAGAAGCTCACTTGGCTACCAGAGACGCGGTGGCGAACCTGCACAAGTCTGGCTGAAACATATGCTTGGCTTAGGCAGAGCCAAAATATACTGAATCGCAGCAGAGGAATCGAATTTCTGCTTGTATCAGCCATTGATTGTGCTGCTAAAATGCTACATGTGAACTGTCAGCTCTTTATATGCTTATATAGAGTGGGATTATGTGGTGATTCATTACTGGCTTGCAGGCATTTTTCACTAAATGCTTCTTACAAGAGATTGCATCAACACATTTTTGCTGCTAACTACTTAAATTTCATACCCATTTTTGGTGTTGATGGAAAGAGCTACAATTACATCTTCCCATGAAGAAAATTTTTATTACATTCGTGTACATATTAGTAGTATATGTAGATTTTTAGTTTGTTTTTTAGGTTTTTGTCTTTATACTAGTTAAAGTATAATTTTAAACAACATATGAATGTATTGAAACAATGATTTTCAAATTTCTTTTGTCCAATCTGCAAATCCATTCTTCTACGGCACGACAAATCAATTTATCAATATTGTGTGCTCTTCTCCTAAAAAACACCTAATACTACAATCAACTACACTTTCATGATTCATCAAAAGTGAGATTAAAATCCACAGTTTTGTCAACTTAATGTTCATTAAATTCTCACGATCCCATACTCATCAGCATTCACTAGCTTGGTGCAATCACACATTCAAGAATATTTACACGGCAGCCGAGCCGATGGAGTTAATTTACATATATAAATTGTATTAAGTCAAAATTCCTTAGTTTTAATTATGAGAAACTGGATCTCATTTGCGCTCGTGTAGAGGTCCACAAAAATCATGATTACTCTGAAAGAACATGAATTGTTAATAATCTATATCCAAAAACATATTTTCGATATGTGGGAATATAGAGCAGGGAAACCTAAAATAAAAGATCCTTTGGTGTGTTGGTAGAGTAAATAGTTATTGTCCCAGCAAACCCTAAACAGAATGTGATTTTGATGAGTTCAACCACAGAAGCTTCCCGTGAACAACTCGGACACTCCCATGCTAAATGTACTCCCAGCCCTCAATAAAAAAATTTAGTCATCTTTCAAGAAACCCTCATGAATTATTCATGTAATATGCAGTATATAAGTTTATATGGCTAGAAATTATCAAAAATGTATTATTTTATAATTTTAGATATTTATGACCCGAGACGGGAAGAGAGTGTGTTAAATAATTGAATATTAATTTATTGATTTTCTACTTTATTTTTGTCAAATATTGAATTTATGTTACCATTAGAATAGTAAGAGCATATAGTAGCTTCGAATTGCCCATAGGACTATGAAAAATTAATTCATTGTCCAATGATCTTTGGGTTTAGCCCAAATACCCAAAATTTGTAAAATTCGTATATTTTTTTACCAATTTTTTTTATTACAGTTAAAAACCATATGTGTTACGGGCAATTAAATCGGTAGGACATGCGTATGGAACGTTAGGCATTTTCTGAGCTTAGATAATTTTTCCATTCAATTTTCACAAACGATTCCAAGTCACATGAGAAATCTAGTTGGTCTTTAGTAATTTGTATCGTTAATACCACACAGAAAGCAACAATATTGCATTAATTCTGTGAACCACAGTTTCAAATCTTGTTTTTATTTCCCTTTTGGAGTTTCACACGGTGAAGAGGTTTCCCAGAAATGTCGTAAAAGACTATCTTGGCCTTCTCAGTCTGAATCTCGACAGACAAGAAGCCTTGGCCATCATGATAGAAGTGCATGCTCTCATTGTGCACTCCATGATGGATTATATTCTTCCATGCCTTTGAACCACCCCCACTTGTTAAGAACTGCATTGACCTGCAACCATCGATCTCAAATTATAACATGTTATTTTAATCAAACAGAAGTTTCTAGAACGTACCCGCCCCCGTTGCTGAGATGCTGCAAGCAGTGGTCATGGCCATTCATGTACATATCCACCTTGTGAGCCTACACCAAGTTTCATATTATAGTAAATTGAACAATATTGTGTCTGTTTGTGTTCTCTTGTTCAAGATAGTTACCTCAAGAATTGGGAGAAAGTGATCTAGCATTTCTTGAGTGTCACCATGATATCCAATGCTTCTTATTGTGTGGTGTCCAACCACAATTTTCCAGGGTGCCTTGGATTTCTCCAGTGACACATTCAGACTCTACAACATGTCCAAATATAAGTTTATCTCTGTCAAGAGAAGAAAAAGGGGCATCAAGAATTGATGATCATGATGCACTCACTTTTAAGGTGGAAGATTGGTATCTCTCTCTTGGCAACACATTTCTCCAATCAAACTCCTGCTTCTTAGGATTGTCGAAGTACTTCTGCACAAATGGTGTGGTATCGACAAAGAAGATATCCGCGGATCCTAGCCAGTTAAGAAACACGAAACGAGCTATTTCAGTCCGTGTAAGGCCAAGATTGAACCAGAGAAAAAAAATAGTAGCTAGCTATATATATAGTACCTGCTTCAACCATGAAGTTTCTCTTACAATTCCATCTCTTGTCAAGTTTTTTAAGTGCTGGACTTAACTGAGCCTCGACGTTCCCTTGATAATCGTGGTTCCCCAACACTGTTCTTCGATGCAAGGATTAGTAGTATCATGATATGTTAGAAGAATGAAGCATCATATATGAGAAAAAGATGGGATTTTTACCCGAGTACCATGGCTTCTTAAGGCTTTTGGCAGTGTAGATATTAGTAAATGATGTATGAAAAGCTTGATCATCAACACCCTTCAATCCGTTATCGTAGAAGTTATCACCGGTGGAGATCACAAAACCAATTCCCAGTTTCTTCCCAATATATCCCATCTGCATAAACTCGTAGCAGTTAATTTCATGTCAACCAAAATCTAGCTCTGCATACTACAGTTTTTAGAATTCAAATATGCATCTCCATCTGTTTTGTTTGTTTTGTTATACACATTTGCACTGTGCTATATAATATAATTACCAAGTCTAGTTTCTTTTTTTTTTTTCATCCAGTGACATATCATCTTCTGCATGAAACTCAGAACAAGAGTTAAAGAAAAAGATATATACATAAAAACTTTAGAACCTGAGTAGCAACTCTAGATTGGTTGAAATTCCCATCTCTGCCCCAATCTCCCACCACCAAGAACGCCACGGAATCGTCGTCTTTCTTGCTAAGATGCTGGATTCTGGAAAGTTCCACCACATCGCTCGGAAGTCTCAGAGAGAAGCAAGTCATCAGCAACATTGGCCATATAAATAAGGAACTAAGGAACAAATGAGCCATTTTAATGGACTTATTCATACATTATGTAACAAGAGTATATATATAGGCAGATAAAGCACATCAAGATGGATGCAGTTTAGACAAAAAGGCATAAAGATTAAAGATTGCAACTTTTCTACGTCACTCATAAATGGCAGGCTAACAATACAAGCAAATTCAATGAAACATTCGTGATCCATGGCATGCATTATTAATTCATTTTGAAAAGATAGCAAAATGAGGAAAAGGCAATTCTGACCATTCTGTTTGTTATCAAGTTAAATTTGGGATGATTGAAGATCATGAAAGAATAGATATTATTTCATTTTGCCTGCTTCTATGAGGTACTACTCATTAAGAAGGGATTAACTATTTTTCTCAAAAAAAAAGAAGGGATTAACTATTTCTCTCAAAAAAAAAAAAGAAGGGATTAACTATTACTCCAGATGAATCAATAGCTATAAATGCTTCTGCTGAGTAAGTGCATGGCCTAATACCATAGATAATTGAGAGATGTTGAACCAACCATTTCTATCCCATATCTACTTGATAAAATATTGTGCGTCTACATAAACTTCAGAGTGTCCCCTAATCTCATACAATTTTTTTTTTGTGGGGGGGGTGATTTATAATATGAGACTTCTCATATTTTGATCAATGGAAAATATTTAAAAGCCCTTTTAAGGGGAAGATGAGCAAATGAAATCATATGTCCCACTTCCTTAATTTGCTATTAATTTTTCTTTTTTTCATCATATTTTCTTTCTTCTCAGAGATCACTTCACTCAAATAAGATTATCTTTTCAATTTTGAATTTTAATTTTAAAATAACAAATGATTATTTCAAATTTGAGATTGATCATTTTTTTAGTTTCAAATCATAATTAATAAACGATAATTAAGTTTATTTTATAATAACAATAATAATTATTAAAAGAGTTGACGTTGGTTGATAAACAATACACTAAAATTGTGGTACATAATTTTATCCCAAATAAATGATAGAGGAAAATGTTTATTTGCCCATTTACATAAGGTTCAATTATTTTTACTCACATTAATAAAAACATGCACCTCATATCCAAAGTGGCCAAAATGCCCTTTGATGATGATAGGGGTATGGTTTTTAACAAAATTTCTTACATGTCAGTTACTGGCGAGAGGCGAGACGCCTCGCCACTGGACCAGTTGGCGAGGGAATTTTTGGGATTTATTGAAGAGGGATTGTTGGCGAGGGTGGCTTGTTAGCGAGGGGATTTATTGGAGAGGCATTGTTGGCAAGGAGTAAAAGGAGCTTACATTTTGGGATTAATGGATCGTCAATTGGCAAGAGGTCGATCAATTATAAAGATTCTCACCAATTGACGAGAAACAAAAGTTGTGAGTACCGTGATTTCAACATCAAAATTATAAAAAGGTGCGACATGTAAGAATTGTGTAAGGGGTGTATCATAACTTTGTTAAAATTCATCCACCCCAATCACCATCAAAGAACATTTTCGTCACTTTGGATATAAGGTGCATGTTTTTACGTATACGGGTAAAAATAATTGAAGCTTCTGTAAATGGGTCATAATCCCTATTTCCTCTAAATGATAACTAAACCCCCAAAAGCTGACATCCCACCCCTTCCATGAAAAAAGGAAGAACCCAATGAGTGTGTGGTGTTAGTGAGTTAATGCAAGGCCAAAGGTCTTGGATTTCGAGTCATCTGTGAGGCGGACTGTAAATTTTTTGTATTAAAGTATAAAAAGAAAAGGAAAAATCATATGCGTACAAAACGAGGTATTCATTAGAGCTGAGCTAAAACAAACAAAGAAATTGGGCTGTAATCATTATTTGTGCTTCTTGTAATCTAGAAGCAGAGCATCTGATCTAAGAGTATAAAACAATGGCTAGTTTCACCAATTTAAAGAACAAAGCATCTTTTCTTCCAAGAGATTGAAATGTTGTAACCCACACCGAAAGCAACATCTATCATGAAGAACACACCAATTCAGCTCCTTCAAGGACAAACTTCCAAACTGAGTAGCCCCATCATACTCGGTTTCAAAACAATCTTTTCCGAACCTTCGCTTTCTATATAGCTGATAGCATAGACTAGAAAAACTGCTTCAAACTCTTCATAGCAGCCGGCTGAGAGACTTAATGAGAAGTTTCAAGTTCTTTCTTGTGGCTTCATCCCCAGTAAATCCCAATATATCCGAGCTTATATTCTGCAAATGTTGATTGTGGTCAAGAAAACAGAATTTTGCAGTGATAATATAAAGAGAGATGGTACATATCCTGAGCTTCGGGACCAGGGCACATGCTAGGTGAACATACCTCTATGTTCTTCAATGTGAAAACGAGGGTATAGATAGACTTCTGAATTAGTTCTGTGTTCTCTGGAGTTAATATTGATGACTGCAGCTTTCTGCATGTTCCACATACAATGCATCATCACCCAATGTCCAATATCAAAATCCTCAATGACACAGAGCAAAGAGGACAAACTATTTGGCAAGAAACTCGTAATTTTGAAGCAAATTAAAGTTTAAACCAAGGGATACCTGTGGCAAATGGATTTCTGGACATACATGTCAGGTGAAGTAAAAGATGCACGTATCATTCAGAATACAAAGGGGGAAAAGTGCAATCATTTGCTTTCATTTATAGAAAGTGGCAGACTTTCTATAAAAAATAACATCTATTGGACTAAGATTCTATGAATGATTAAATAACAAATATTGCTCAATTTGTTATAAGCATTTAACAGTGCCGTTTCAAGTCAAAACCAAACTGAAAAATGCAGTCTACCTCAGATCCTCAGACGCTCGTGTAAGGCTTTTGGTTAAACTCTCAACTTCTTTCAGCAAACCACTATCATGAACTTCAGCCAGTAAAGGTTCTACATCTTCAGCTAGAGCTTGAATCTGAGAAATCACTACATCAGAGACGGAATCTTGCATGAGAATACATTCCATATAATTTACTATATCTATATGCAAGAGTGATTAATGGAGCACAGACCAACATTCAGATGGAACAATTATATTTGAAAATTACAGCGAGATGCCTTTTTGAAATGTCAATTTTTTTAGTAAAAAGATAGATTAGTATCTAAACTTACATCCTAAAGTAAGATGGCACATACTCTAAATTATAAACAGTGAGAATGTCATGAATGAAGCCAAAAGAAGCCGACTCAAGATAGAGGGTAACAAAAAGCACGCAGACCATACCCTTGTGAGCAAAGGTCTTGCATCTTCAACAACAGCAGCAATCCGTTCAGCCAATGAATAGGTATTTGCAACACCTATTCCCTCAACTTCACGCCCAATGCGGGTAAATATTCCAACCAATGCGTCCAAACTGACCCCTTGACGCCCCTTTATTTTCTGTCTGTCGCACACAATTAGACCCTCTTTAACACAACCAGCATGAAGAGGCCCAACCGATGGAACCGGAATGGGCTCTCGTGGTGTAATATCAATGAGTGTTTCCATAAGAAGACCGGATTGATTGACTTCAACCAATGAGTTCCTCGGTATTATAACTTTATCATCTTCAATCTGGAAATATCAATATCAAGAAAAATTCAGTGATCGTCAGAACACATTGAAGACAAAACTTGTATCACAGACTCACCTCAACTATAGCTTCAATATTCCTCAACGATGGATTCACGCGAACCACATTGCCAACATTTACCCCTCGAATCCTGACAGGTGTACCGGTGGAAATGCCGGAAGCCTGATCAAACTCAAAAACAGCCAAATACTTGTTAAACTTTGATCGCAACTGAAACCCCCTTAACCAAGCCAAGCTAAATGCCAACAGAAACGCCCCGGAAATAAGGAACAAGCCAACTCCCCCCTCCCACACGCTTTTCCCACCGAAGCCAAAATCACTCAAAGGCCTCAAAGTTTGCTTCCAAATTGCCCGAGGAACATCCATAACCAGCGAGAGCACGCTCTTCGATTCAGAAGATGAGGCATCAGAAGATGAACTGGCTCGGACAGTAAGAGCTTTTCTGTTCTTATGCCTAAGAGGGGTAGTCAGACATGGTAAGGAACTCAATGCACCATGCCCTGAAGTAGGTTTGACAGAACAAGATCTCAGAAGCAGGGAATTCATTTCCATGCTCGTTTAAACCCTAGATTGAAAACTTATGCTTCAATGCAATAGTTGACGATTAAAAGTTGTCAGCTACGGATACTATCCTCGATCTTTGGCATTGATACACCGCTAAAAAAGTTGCTGAAATGAAGAAAAGCTTACATCAACCAAAACGCACTAAAGATTAAAGTAAAGCACCTGATGAATGCCTTGGAGGGGAAGCAAATATTCCTCTTCTAAAGAGCACATTTTCTAAGTGAAATCTTGAAAAGGCACCTCACAATAACTAATAAAAGAAACTCAAGATAAATGGAAACTATAAACAATAAAATAACTAGAAACAAGATGGAAGGCACAATTTGAACTAGTGAACGAGGCGATGGATCATCAGGTATTGCTAGAAACGTCAAATTAGGGCATATATTTCAGAATTAAAGTGCTTTGGTAGAAAGCAAAGAAAACTTATATAAATAAAAATACCTCGGAAGCATTTCCCCAAAGTTTATCAGCAGTGAGGAGTAGTAGTAAATCCGAAAAAGAGTTGAAGCAAGAGCTAACCATATGGGATCAAATCATGGTGGGTTCCTCAAATTGGAGAGATAAAAAGTGTAAAGTATTGAAGTGGAGAATGTTAGTGAAGGTGTGGAGATCGGAGGAGGCGGAGATTAAGGAGTGACTGTGATTCTCTTTCCCGATTGAGTTGTTTGGGCTGTTTATGAATCAAGATGGGCTAAGAGAAGGTATGTTTGGCCCAAATTCTTCAACCAAATCCCACATGTCTGATATCCCTAATCTATATAAATCCAATCCAATTATACCAATTCACCCATCTCTAATTTCAATTATAAGAATGCACTTTTTTGTTACTAGGGAACTAAAACAACACATAATTCACGTGGTGTGAATACCAAAGTGAGAGAGATTCTGCCTTTAATTTAAAAAATTTGACGCTCACCCCTTAATAATTTATCTATTCTACAAAATTCAATGGGTGAGGTAGTTGGTACTCAATTTATTCCTTCATCACAAAAAAAATGAATAAGGAAAAAGAATAATGAAAGCCTAAATCTTGAGTAATTACATAAAAAACATAATTCACAGTCTATTCGACTAATATAAAAGGTCCATCTATATCTATATATATATATATATATAAAAGGGGAACCTTTCCCCAAAAAGTTTTCCCCCAAAATTATCAAATTATTTATAGTAAGATTTGTACTATCTATGGTAAATTTTTATAATAATTTCTCATTATTTTGTTTCCTTTTTTAATTCTCAAAATCATGATATATGTATTCCATAAAAAATTGATCTGAATTAAATAAATTATAATAATCTAAAATTACGAAATAAATTATATGTATCTAAATATGTATGTGTAATATTAAACGATTA
>JAYJMF010250572.1:2500-14262 GCA_036873715.1 Salvia sclarea
CATATGTATCACCATTGGATACAAATTTGTAGTTCAAAACAAAGAAAGGTGCCGCGAAAAGAGATCTAAGTTCCTTTTTCTCTTCTTATTCTTATTCTTCTTCTTCTTCTTCTTCTTCTTCTTCTTCTTCTCCTCATTCTATTTAAAACGGGCGAGGCGGCCAAGCTACGGCAGCAGAGGAAGAGCCCTCTCCTCCTCCTCCTCCTCTTCCTCCTCCTCCGCGGCGGCCTCGAGTGGGGAAGAGGTAGGTGTCGTGGGCACGATAGTTGTGCAAGAAGAGAGTGAGGGGTTGGACGTAGGAGTGGAATCCCAATGCCTCCATGGCGGCCACGACGTCCTCCGCCGTGACCGTCTTGCGGCACTCCGCGTGGCACCTCGCGTTGGCCTCGCTCGTGATGTAGCTTATGAACTCCGTCACGCACTCCTGCACCGTCTCTTTGGCGTCGTCCGCCACCTTCGCCTGCGACGGCAGTATCCGCCGCATTATTCTCATTATGTTCGCGATCGGCACGTACTCATCCGCCTTCCTCATCGACGCGTGCTCCTCTACGCCCTCCGCCGCCTCCTCCACGCCCTCAGCCGCGCCGCCGCTGCCCTCTCCGATCACCATGCCTTCATCAAATTAATTAATCAATTATTCTCATTCTCAAATATGCATGCTTCTAATTAGCCATCAACCTAGCTACTATTGTTGATTTGCTAGACTACTTGACGTTTCCAAAAAAATACTCCCCTATGTCTCATTCATAATGTCACATTACTTTTGGACACGGAGATTAAGAAACCAAAATTGATGAGTGTAAGGTGGTGTGGCCCACATAGGGTCCACATGCTTTTGTGTGTATTTTTTTTGCCAAAAGAGGTATGAGACATTATGAATGGGACAAATAAAAGAGGTAAGTGGAACATTATGAATGAAACGAAGGGAATAGTATGTATTGGCTCTATTAGAGATTGATTCATTTTAATTGTTTTAAATAGTGGGTGTCACACACTTTTTGACCCTTCGAATGTATCATGTACAAGAAGCCAAGTTTTGGTGTGAGGTTGTTGGATTTTGTCTAATAGCTAATAAACTCTACGCAAATTAAACCAAGCAATTCTACATTTGATTTTATAATTAAAAATTAAACAACAATTTGTTTCCAAAGATGCTTTTTACACAGTTTCCATCTAAAAAAAAAAAATCAAAATTGAAATTTATTCATTGCATTGCAATTAATTAATTTATTGTCAACAATTGAAGGGCACATACGTCAGTTTGATGCTTCACGAAATTGGAGATGCATGTAAACAGACACCTACATTTTTTTTTGGTACACATCTAGAAATTTACCATCTTTTTATCAAAGACAATGGATTTAATTCAAGATTAGAAATGTTTTAGATAGAAATTATTGGAAAGCGAAAAATATCACCTTTATTAAACTTGATTTTACTATAGAGCATAGAGTGGTATATCATATCATCATATAAAAATTGAACGGAATAAAAAATTAAGAAACCACTTATCAACCAAATTAAAACTAAAGAGATCCAATAAAATAACATAAATCAAAAGACGTCACTTGTCGAAAATAAGTAAATCAAAACAAAGCTCTCCATAGGAAGTCGACAAACATCAGCTTTAACTTGTTTGGTTATGCATGTATGTATCAACTATCAATTGTACGAAGCATAGAAAATGGTTGTGAAAGAAAATGATTTGTTGCGATTTAGGAAAAAAAAATTGACATTACTTCAAGATAAAATTCATAAGAACTAAAACCAAATGGTAGAATATTTTTGCACATTTACCAGATCTGGGCGCTCTTGCATCGTCATGTATATGCTGAGAATTAAATCTTCCTCCATTTTCCATCTTCAAATATATTTTTTGATTCTCAAAAAAATGCTTCTTCTTTTTAGCACCAAATGGCACACTCTATTTCTTGTGTGCCTTTTGATTTTGACTCTAAACCGTCAGAGATTGAAGACAATTGTCTGAATATATAGAAGATAGGAATGAGTCCACAAGGGCCAAATGGGGATTATTTGGAATTGTATGTTATAAATGAGTCAATAAGGGGCAAAATCGGCAGGTTCAGTGTTAATTTTTGTCAGCAGGATATGTGTATTATTTAATAAGAATTGTCATTTAGTAAAAAATTGATACATTTTACTTTTATTTTTATTTTTTTTATTTGAGTCTACTTTTATTGGTAAGTAGAAATATTGTCATCAAAATTATTCGAACCTCGCACTATATTAGCTATTTTAGGAAAAAAAAACACAAGCACATACTCAACGGCTATACGATGCACAATATATAGACCCGTCTATTTTGTGACGTACACATAACACAATCTCATTAGTCATCATAGTAACAAATATTGGAAATGTTAAATTACAAAAATATCAAAATACCCAAAGAAAAAAAAATTGCCTAGAAAATAATTTGTATTATAAATTATAAACAATGGAAGGACCCTCCTCAAATCTAGATGGAATACTTGGATAATCCACAAACATCATGAGAAAATGATTGATTATTTTATAATCCGAGTGAACAAAATTACAAAAATAATCTAAATATTCATCCGGTACAGTACGGCGTTCACTTTATAATCCGACAAGAAATTTATGGCGATAAAAAGCTCATGTAGACAATCGGAATCTCAGGTGGATTTTCTCCCAACCTCGGAGGGTTACGCGCCGCCAGAATATATTAAAAGGGAAATAGGGTTGGATTTATTGCCATCTTGCCAAATAAATGGCGGGGAGATAATGATGAAAAATTTGAAAGGCAGGGGCTGAATTAGAACGTCTAGAAAATTAAGGGGCATGTATAGGCAAGTGCAAAGTGTAGGGGCGAGTTTGAGAATTGAAATAAAATCAGGGACTGGGATGCAAAAAGAGGAGAAGTGTGGATAGAGGAGGACGCTTTTAGGTTTTGGTGGAGTTGCTTTGCATCCCCTCAAAAACAAAAGAAAAAACCCTAGCGCTATCTCTTCTTTTTTTGGCGAAACGAAGTCGTGAAAGCGTTTCTGGTGGAGGAGGAGATCTCTTCCTCTCAGAAATTCACTGATTTGAATAGCCGTTGCTCTCACACTTACTCCATCTCCTTCCCTCCATTTTTCTCCCCGCTGCAAAATCCCAACACCTGTAGCTGCTTCTTCTTCTTCTTCAATTCCTCGCCCGAGTCATATTTTTTGGGTTTTCGGGAATCGACTAAGATATGGCACGCGTTGCTTCGGCCAATTGACTCACTTGGGCTTCTGGGTTCTCTCTTTCTGGGTAAAACTTCGCATTCTTCTCCCCCTATGGCAATTGCGTGTTATTTTCAGTAGTTGGATGTGATAATTGGAGCTTACGTTTAGAATCAGGTGTTCTGATATAGCTGTGGGAACGGTAAACGAGTAGTGAATTCGTGGATGACGTAATTTTTTATAGCTCCTCGTAGTTTTTTATTGTGTTAAAGTTTGTTTCTTTTTCTCTCTCTTTTTGACACCTTCGTGTTAGTAAATAATTTTGAAGTTTGATTGGGATCAGTTGTGGGATGATGGCCTATTTATTGAGTATTGAGGAAATGTTGGAGCTTTAAATTCGTTGAGGCTGTTACTTCTTAGAATGTGGCTCAGTAATTATGTGAGTGTTTTCTGTGGGATCTGTTTGTATAAGAGGTTTCATCCTGACTTGAGGCTCTTTATTGCGTTCCATTGCCAAATTCAATGGAGGAATGTCAGTGTAATGCGTCTCCAAGCCTGAGATTTTGTTCCCTAATCAATTATAGTAGTTTTGTGAATCCTAGACGCCCCAGATGAATTCTGAGGGATTGAAAGTTCTGCAAGAGTTTGATAGTACACAGATCTTAGTAAGTGAAAATTACTAAGGTAACTAAAAGATTTCTTTCCACTGGTGAAACTTGTACCATTTCCTTTTAGTTGTTTAAATAATTTGCATACTTGGATGCCTCATGCACCATGCCCATCTCTTTCTTAGTGCAAGGCTTGTAATGGCCTGAAAATATAATTCATCTTAACCTGAGAAGTTGTAAAAGAGAAAGTGCAGAACTGGAATAAAGTAGCTTGTTGACGACCTTAGTATGGCAGTAGTAATAATTACATTTTCCTTCATGGGATCTATAGTTTCTTAAGGTTAACACATGTGGAATTTTTTTGGAATTTCATTATCACTAGCTACTTAGTTTTTGAATATGTAGTGCGTGTTACAATTGACGTTTTACCATCTATAGATATTGCAGGGATTTCAGTGAATGGATTCTGCAGCGAGTCATACATTGCACCCTGGGCCCCGTGATGACTCCGTACTTACCTTGCAAGATCATCACAGATCTACAGAGATATGGAACGGTCAGAATTTTGAACCGCTAACCTGCAGGAGATGTGATGGCCATTTTTGGCGCTTGGGTACCTTGGACCCTCGAGTGCAGGAAATGATGTTGAAAGCAGGTTTCTATGGGGTGTATAAGGCAGGTCGCATGCGGCTGGATCATGCTTTAATCACAGCTTTAGTTGAGAGATGGCGCCCAGAGACGCATACTTTCCATTTGCCAGTGGGTGAGACCACTGTTACACTTCAGGACATTTCTGTGTTGTGGGGTCTCCCTGTAGATGGCGAACCTATTACAGGCGTTGATACCAACCGTTCAATGGATGAATGGCAAGACATATGCAACGAGCTGTTGGGATTCAGACCCCCACCCGAAGACTTTGATCGCGGCCGCCTCAAGATCAGATGCTTACAGGAAAGATTTAAAACATTGCCAGATGGTGCATCAGAGTGTACTGTGCAATTCTACGCCAGAGCATACATTTTGCAGTTGCTTGGTGGGCAGCTATTGTCTGACATGTCTAATAATAAGGTAAAGTTGATGTACTTGCCCTTGCTTAGGGATTTTGAAGTAGCTGGCAAGCTAAGCTGGGGAGGAGCTGTTCTTTCTTGTTTGTATCGTGCATTGTGCCGTGCAACCAAACCCGAGACATCAGATATATGTGGGCCACTGGTACTTTTGCAGGTATTACGAGCCCAACATGCTAATTGCACAAAATTGATCTTTACTATACAAACAATCATCAGTAGAGATAGATTTAATGGTCTCTGTGAATATTACTCAGATCTGGGCATGGGAGAGACTGCCTTTCATCCGTCCTGGGAGATTGACGCCCCGACAGCAACCACCTCCTGATGTAGTTGCTGGAGATTACCCTTTGCCTTCCGCCCCCTATGGTTCCAGGTATTCATGCAGATTTTGTTAAGCTTACTTGAAGTGCTCATATGCTACCACACATAAGCTTTATGATGAACTGTTGACTGTTTGTAGGTGGAATGTTGGTTTCAAGCTGGAGACTGTGGGAACGCATGTCCTAGTCTTATACAGGCAACAGCTAGACAATATGAAGGACGACCAGGTTATTATTCATATGGTTATATTTTACTACTGCAATCAGAATCCGTGTTCTGATATAATCCGTTACAACATGTAAAATTTCTTCTTGTTTTAGTTTATATGGGAGCCATATCCTCCTGAAGTCTTGGCCAGCCTCCCAGAATACTGTTTGTCAGGGAGACAAATTTGGCAGACAGTGGCTCCTCTCATCTGCTTTGATGTTGTGGAGTTCCACCACCCTGACCGTGTTCTACGTCAATTTGGTCAACAACAATCCATCCCCGCAGTTTGCGACACTATCCCAGACATTCATTTGACAGATCGTCGTGGAAGACAGAATTATGATTGGGCTCATCACCACAGGCAATTTGTTGACATGTGGGCAGACCGCCGTGCCCGAGTTATATGTGGACCTCCTATTGATGGTCCCATGGATCATCGTGATCCATATATGGAGTGGTACGCAAGAATTACTCGCTCATTAATTGGTAATCCGGCTACTCGTCCAAATATTGGATACCAGGGAGTCGGAGGTGCAATGGAGGCAATGGTAGGAAATCTTCAAAAAATATCCAACTTGTTAACCCATCTGATTTCATGCTCGTGGTTTTGTATTTGACTTTTTTCAGTGTATCCAGGCCCAGAGCTTACAAAAAATATATCACCGTGCCAGTGATGCTATTCATGAAGGTTATGAGATCTCTGGGGAAGATGTCCTTAGGGAGATACAGGAAATATGTGCATATTCTCTCAGGGCAGCTCATGAGGACCACCGCCTGACTGTGCGTCCTGATGTGGGAGCAGCATCTCCATCGACATCCCCATTTGTTCCCCCTAAGGTTCAGAGAGGTCGACCAAGAAAGAGAGGCGCACTTACTAGTGCGCGAGCTACTGAGAGCCGAAGAAGAGGTTCATATGTTCCTGGGTTGCTTTCCACCTCCTCAGAAATGTCTCATTCTCTTAAGCCATCAAATCTTTTTCAAGGAAATGTTAGTGAAGTACCAGATACACCAGGAACGTGGGATTCTGCACTGAGTGCCCCCGACTTCCAGGAGGATACATCAGATCCAAACACAGCTCAGTTGGATCCTGAAGCTACAGGTGCAGTTTGGTTGCGAATGATATGGGGGCACCCGATTCTTGATCTTTTTCATTCTTGAGATGTGATTGTTTATAACATGCACTGTATAATCATTTGTATTGGATCTTGCAGAAACTACAAACCCGATGGTGCAGGCCCTTGAGAAAATTCGGGATATATGTGCATTTACTTTGGGAGTGAGTAATCAGAACCAGGCCATGCTATCAACGCATGATATAGTCCCAGATGGTCCTAAGATGAAGCACTGCAAGCCAAGAAGGAGAGGTGGAATGAGTGGGTACTTGGTAGGTGCAAATTCAGGTGTCAATTCGTACTTCGCGAGTACCTCTAGTGCATTTTCACCAACACCCTCTACCTCATTGGGACCTAATGGTTCTCCTTTGCAGCCGCATGATAGTCCTGGACAGGACGTGGAGCCTTTGGTTACACCGATGTCAAGAGACTCTATGCTGCCAGAGTTGCACGACAACTTACAGTTGGAGATGATAGAAATAGATACCATTACTGGAAGCAGAGAAGCTTCACCATCTCCTACTGATCCATCTATGCTAAATCTACCTTGTGATCCCCCAAGCAATCAGGATTCCACCCTAACATTGACAGATGTAAAAACAGACTTTTCACCAGAGGATAATGCACATATCCAAACTGGTTTTGCAGCAGATGACAGAGAACCAGTTGGGCAAGAGTACAGAGACATTGGTAATGAAGTCTTGCCACCAGTACCTGAACCTCCGACATTGAAACCATGTTCACAGAACTCAGAACAACCTCACCATGGTGATTCTACAATGTTTAATGGGACTCATTTCCCTCATGAAGATGATTCCAGTGCCTCTGGGGTCCCCACGCCTCACCCAGAAGAGTCAACTTTACGCCTTGAAGAACCTATTGAGGAGGTGGTGGATGTAAATGGAGTGGACAACAAGTCCATCCCTAAACCTCCTGAATATGAACCCCAAGAGGCTGAGAATCAAACACCATTGGACTCAACGAGCCATGGAATGGAAGACATAAAACCCTACACTCATCTTGCTGAAAAGAATATCCCCGAGACATCACCAAAGCATCAAGATTGCTGTGGTGAAACAATGAAGGTTGATGGGGTAGATGGTGATGGTTTAGGAGATAGCCGAGGCAAGAGGAAAGAGCCGGCTGCAGATAAAGCAGACACGGCTTCCTCTGGTCCGACTGAGAGTTCACCTGTTCCAGATAATTCTCATGATTATGGAAAATCTCCATTTAAGTCATCGCCGGAGGGAGAGTCTCAGGTTACAGAGACTGATTCTGTAGCAGCCAAAGACAATGTGCAGAGGAAGTACAAGAGACAGAGGCGTTCTGCTTCGAAACAGAGGTAGTCCGTAGTCCTACCATTTCATGTGGAAAATTGGATTGTAGGATTAGACTTGTTATTCTAAGACTGCTGCATGCTTCTTCAGTATTGGTGTTAAGTTATTGCTATTTAACTTTTTTTTTTTTTGGAAGAATAGTCGCTTCTCATTCCAGAAGCATGTTTTTGGACAGTGGGTGAATGTCACAGAAATTGATGTAGTTTTCATTTTCAGTGTATATTCTTGGAAAATTTTGGATGGATGTATCTACATATGAGATTAAATGTGAGAATCCTCGGTTTGGAATAATAAATACTAATAATTGAACATAAAAGCAAGAGGAACGAGTTCTTTCCAGTACTAGTGTTGCGTAGTTATGTTGTACTACTTGAGATATAGTATAATTTATAGAAGGGTTAATGGCAATACATTATAAATAGTTGGATTTGAGTTTTTGCCCATGATCTTAATTACTAAATTTCAGAAAGTAAATAAGTTTCAATACATATATGCTTCATTAGACGAAGTTTAGTTATACCATGTGGAAAACTATAGTTTCCTACTTTTTTTGATAAAATTTAGTACATAGGCCGCATACTTTATATCATGAATTTCTTTAACAAGAGCAGCCAAGAATGCGGATAACTGCTACTGAATTGAAATTCTATGGATACCTCAGCCTCAGACAGGGATCCAATTTTTTGCGTCAAGTATAGCATTTTAATTTCAGGCAGAACTATTGAATCAAATCAATCGAGCTATAAAAGAGCTTTGACATGAGAGTAACGATTCATAAGGAAAATTAAGAAAAAATTAAAACTTATAATCCAACTTTCCAATATTGATGTGAGAATATTCGGGTTCTTTAAGCAAATACCGTAAATCTCAAAATTTAACCATCAAGATATAGAAGCAGTCTTAAAAAAAAAAAAAACTCAACAGCCACCGAGTGAAGCAGCAAGTCAACGTCAGTGTACATATTCTTGAAACTTCCGAAGCTTAATTGAAAAGTTTGGTGTTCAGCCAATCCCTACAAGAACATCATAAGCAACAGGAATGCCATTAATGAAACCCCAAAACTCAACCCAAAAAATAAAAGAACCAAAATTAACTTAATGTGGATGGCATTTAAGTACAGTAGTATGTGGTTCTTACTTGCTGATGTCATCCAGGTGGTCATCAAAATCTGTGATGTCCTTCCATTTCTCAGATGAGATGTAGTCCGAAAGCACTACGTTAGCCGAAGGCTCCTTGAGAGCGAGCTGGCTACTTGCATCAGAACCGACTAGCTTCCAACTACTAGATGCATCCTTAGTATAAAGCTGAGTAATAGGGAAAGACAAATGTCAATTTTAAATTTCCTGGTAACTCAGGACACATGCTTAGCTATCCCCTCCTCAACTGAGAAGAAAAGAGGAGGAGCATAACAACGAAGCAACATAACCAAATTGACAAGGCAGCTACAGACTATAGGATGAGATGTCCAGTCGTATGCAGGAATTAATGTCTGTGATTCAACGTATAGGGTAAAAGATGCCTGCCGTATGGGTTGGATTGCTTTTATCACTTCTAAATGACACCAACGCAAATTCTGAATAAACTTGACTTGAGCTAGTTGTGAGCAAAGTTATAAACTTTTAGGTCCCGTACATCCGGAGACACAGTGCATTCACCCTAATTAAATCAAAATTGGAGATTAATAAATCCCAATTTGATTAATTAAGGGTAGATGCACCAGGACACACACAATTGTTCTTTTACCAACTTTTTTCTCAATCACATTGTCATAACAACCAAAGGATCAATAAACAATCACAGGGATTCAAGGGGAACTAGCTCAAATCATGTTGAAGAAAGCATTTGGATAGTTACTGACAAAAGGTCCATAATTGCTCAATCTCATAGACATATCCGCCACAGGGAATGGCTTAGGTCATGTAAGAGAAATGCATTTGAGAGTAGCAAGCAAGCACATTTTTCCTTACTCATAGCCATACCAGCAAAGTGACCGGTAAACAATCACAGTGAATAGCTTAAATCTGTAACTGAAAAGAAAAAGAGATTCAAAATTTTCAATCTCACAACCTCTTGCTAAGAATTGAGGCAGAAATTACCTGCACAACTGGGCTTCTGTCTTTCCCCTTTTGTAAAGATTCGAGCTTCTTATTATCCAACTAGAGAAATCCACAAATTTAAAACATGACAAAATCATCAATAAACAAGGTATCAATCAAGCTTCCAAAGATTTCTCAAACAAATTAAAACCTACCAAAAGCACAGCCGCCTGAGGGAAATACCGAGTTATGTGATCTCCGATATTCTTAGCCACACTCCCGAGTTCGAAATCGTCGTATCTCTCATTAGCATGAAAGTAGCCGACGACGCTCAAGCCTTGTTCCCCGTAATACTCCTCTATCTATTAATTTCACATCTCAATCAATTAAATCAAAATTCACCAAGTTGGCGAAATCGGTGAGTAGTTTAGAGTGGTGACTGACCATGATGAGCGCGATTTCAAGTGGGGGGAGGAGGCCGATCTGCGAGTGGAAGAGGGGAACGGAGTCAACGATCTCGACGCCGGCGGCGGCGGAGCGGCCAAGGAGGACGGCATTGACGGCGGAGGTCGGGTGATTTAGGGCGTGGAGAACCAGCTTTATGTAGGCGTTCTGATGGATCTCGTACCGCGATTCACCACCCATGGTCGATCAAATCCGGTTTCAGATTTGTGGGTAGCAGAAAGCAAGTAGGGCTTTGCTTTTTTCTAGATTATCATCAAATCTCACGACTACTATTAGACTCTTCTCTTGTTTCTACTTCTTAATCTTATTTTTCTACAAACAAATCTACCAATCTCTTGAAGGGCTATTACTTTGAGTGAGAATTAAAAAGTAGGATTTTTGGGTTTAAATATATGAAGGAAAAAGATTAATTTACATTATATATATATATATACCTCTAAAATTTGGATCGGATCGGACCTATTTTGTACTAAACCTGTTCCATTAATTAAATGTTTAATTGCCTGTCAATACACAAATTTTATCAAAATTTTGATTTTTAACCAAAACTATTATTTTGGTCAAAGTAATACACGAACTTTATAAAATTTTGGTTACTTCAAAGTTGGTTATCCGATATCTTGATTTTTCGAAGCCTAATGGATGATTTGAAGCTATCGTAAAGCTCTCAGCGATAGCTTTATAATGGTGCACGACACATAAATCCAAGTTCTAATAAAAATATATAGATATAAATTTTCAAGAAAACGACGTTTAAACCATTATAAAACATGAGTACTAATAGAAGGGTATTGTCAAGAGCTTTCTGGCGATAGTTTCGAATTGTTAATCGACTTCCAAATAATCAAGTTATAACCCAACAACTTTAGATTTATGCCAAATTCTAAAATTTTGTACAATTCATGTATTTTTTTACCAAAATAATAATTTTTGTTAAAAATCAAAATTTGTCAAAGTTTATGTATTTATAGGCACTTAAACCTTAATAAAATGACTAACTTATCCCTCCTACATAATTTTAGGAATCATTTATTAGCTTTTTTTATTTTAGGGATAAGGTCTAAATAAACTCATGTACGTTTCCCCGAAGTATAAATAAGTCATCAACGTTATGTTAGGTGCAAATAAGCCTTCAGCGTGTAAAAAGTAGAGCAATTTATTCCGGTCACAGACGAAAAACTTAACTTCGTTGAGTTTTCTTTAGTACATTTCGTTCAACACATTCGCCGCTTTCAATCCTTGCAGGTTTTGATGTGCTTGATGCCCTCTGGCAAGCGGCTGCACGAAGCTTGACCATGCAGTGCTGGTCCTCTGTGACCTTGTTGCCCTCTCCGGGCGGCCTCAGCGGAGCGGAGGTGGTGTGCCTGTGCGGGCTCTTGCACTTGGCCTACTCCAACTCCAACGTCGGCCTCACCCTCTGC
>JAYJMF010250792.1:0-14259 GCA_036873715.1 Salvia sclarea
TTTGGTACACTATCAATAGTTTAGATCTTTTATTGATATTATTGAAAGTTCAGGATATTTTTGGTACAAGCCACATAATTTAGGATTTAATTTGATATTTGCCCTATTGTTTATATATAAAAATTAGATGAAGTATTTTTATGTACTTCTCCGTTCTTCAAATATATCATACATTTGTTATTTTAGGCGTTCACAAAAAATACTATTCAAATTCTTTTCACATTATTTTATCTCATTTTATCTTTATATATGTTACAATTTCCTTAAATTTGAAATTCTTTATCCATTCGAAAAATATTTACCAATTATTTTCTTAATATGCAAGCAGTTTTAATGAGCTTGATGAGTAACACTATTATACGAATAAAATAAAAGAATAATTTTGAGTAAAACTTAAATGACCTTTCAACTTACTAGAAGTCAAAGTTTGAGTGAAGAGGGTTGAATTGTTTTAGGCAAGAGGACAGAAGCCGCATCGAATTTACTGCATGCGGACTGATTCTGCATTTATTAATGTACCATCAAATCAAATCAATCACTACCTCAAACAATCACCATTCCTACTACTTTTTTCTTTCCTTGTATAGTATTTTTTCAAAACCAGCTTTCTGTAGTTCAAATTTGGTTTGGTCTAACATTGTTTTCTTATTCCTTTAAGCACCTTTCTTTATCTTGAAAAGAAATTGCAAATATTATAATGGAAAAGTAAAGTTTCACAATCGAAGAGTAAAGTAAAAGCTTTATTAGAAATGTTAAGTCAAATAATATTACTTTTTGATCTTGGAAATTAAATACTTGTAATTTCAATTTCTTGCAATTGGGGTTTAAGCCATTTTTCCGGCAGGAGAAAATCTAACTCATTACTAATTTCTCCTACGTGCATTTAAAAAATTCCATGTCAAACGATGTTGTTTCCCACAAAACATAGGTGATGGGTCTGATTTTCATCCGTCGGAAAAAGTTGTGTAAACCCCAATAAAAATTGAAAGTTCAGGTATTTAATTGCCAAGATCCAAAAGCATGTTGTAATTGCATTTTGAGACATAGTTCGTGATTATATTGGCAGTTTTCCCAAAATAAAAAGATTCGATCATGTATTTAATTTTATAAATAAAAATAAAATAAAGAAGCAAGGAAGACGAGGTAAATTGTTGCATCTATACATAATTAACGATTTAACACACAAAAATTGGCTCTTAGATTTATACAAGGCTGATGCCTGATGCTGCAGCCTCAACCAACCAGCAATAGATTGGAAAAAAAACTAATGCACCAACTTAAAATAACTGCGTGCAAATATAAATAATAGTGTAGCCAAATATTTTCTTTCTGATTTTTATATCGCCTCTACAATATAAACCTCTTTACTTTGGAAAAAAAAAAAAGAAGCAAAAATAAAGAAAATGAAAACATGTAAGACTAAGATGGTGGCAGATATGGCTTCATCCAAGAGTAACATGCCAATGCGTTTGCATAATCGTATGGAACCGGAGAAGCAGAACCGGAGGGGGCGGGAGATGAGAATCCTGATGATGCTGCTGTCGTTTGATCGTGGCCGTTCATTCGCCAAGCCAAGTTTGCCAGTTCCATTTGAGATATGGAACCGCTTCTTTCCCTTTCCTGCATCATTTCGAAACTACAAATTCAACACCTAAATCTTCTTCTATATTCAAACTCATCGTATCCACATTCCGAGTATCGACATATACTAAATGAGGTGATCACAAAGCACAATCTCAGAAATGCTACAAAAGAAAAAAACAGTTTGTTACCTCCTTGTTGGGAACAAAATTAGGATCTGCACCGTTTCGCAGAATAGGATGTTGTGATGTTACTGGCACTCCTTCGAGTAGCGGGTTAGACATGATGTTCAAGGCGGAGTTCCCTGCGTGTAGCTGCATGAACTTGGATAGCAAATTTATCAAAATCCCATATCCAAATAAGCTTATTTGTTGTTCAATTATTTAATATAATTATACCATCAATGTTCTTGTGGTTTGAGCATCATGATGGAGCTTTAAAGGATCCAAACATCCACTCTTGTTTGGAGAAGATGCAGACATCCCCAAATTCAGATTAAGATCATGTTGGCTACCTGTTTTAATTAAGACCATTGTGAAATTCAAGCAAACGGTCGAGCCACGCGAAGGCTAAAACGGGAGATTAAAGTGAAAAAAATTCCATCTATGAACAAATAATTTAACAAGAAACTAGAGGAACATGAGAAACATTTGAAACACTAGTATATACCTCCATTGTGCGGTTCAAAGATTGTCGTCTCCCCATTGCATCTGCTCACCTCAAAGCTGGTGAGAGCATCGCTCCCATTGCCCACAACAGCTGCCTTGTCGTACCTGAATCGTACAAAACCAAAACGGAGAAAGATTAGTTGGATGACGGCAACTATAGAAATGTGCAATCACTCCGTTAATTCGAATTGACAAATTATTTTTTGGCTCGTTTCGCTCAAGATATATCATAATATAACTACTGTATAGAGCTCAAATGAACTTGGTAACCATTGCAATTCCAGCCATAGACACACAGCAAATTCATATTAACAAAACACATTATTCTCTTAAGATCAAATGTCACTTACTTCTTCCCAAGAAACTCCCCCGTTCGAGCTTCCCAACGGCCACCTTTCTGGAGTCCTGCTCCCCTATTCTTCGAAATCCCTCTATTAAATCCACTGCTCTGGCGACGAAGCATCTGCACAAATTCTTCTTTCGGCAGATTCATCACCTACAAATATACAACCGCAACGAAAATGAAAACCATTCTCCATCAACTAGTAGCAAGTTCTAAATGAAGAATGCTGTTGGAAATGAAAAACAAGCAAATTAAAAATAAAATGAAAACCTGTTTCATATCATCATAATCGCCGAGATTAAAGTTAATATCAGCTTCAACACCTCGGAACTTAATTGCAGCTCTATCATACGCTCTGATGCAATAACCACAGTTTCACAAATTTAATCAGAAATATGATGCCTTAAAACTAGGTGTAATAATGGGCAAACAAAAAAACAAAACACAAAATGTAATAATGTGTTAGTTTTTACCTAGCAGCAGCAAGAGCTGTATCAAATCCACCTACACATACAAAATCAACACAATTCCAAAATCAGAATACAAAAATGACAGAACTAAAACATAAAAATAGCCAACAAATTAAATAATAATCTCACCCAAATAAACTTGCTTCCCGCAGTCCCTGAATCACACAGCAAATCGCACCGTGAAAATCAAGTAAGAAATTTAACCAATAAAAGAAAAAAAAATTGAAAAAAAAAATGAAAATGAAAAATTACCAAATATGAGATTCCCATCTGCCAGTTCTCCGGTAAAAAGTGACCCCTCTATACTGAGAGCTTCTCGACCTCGGCCCCCGGCGGCTCTTCCTCACTTGCACGGCTTGTACCTGCTGCACCTCCTGTTGCACCGCCGGCGCCGCCGCCGACGCCTCACCGCGGCGCCAGGCGAAATTCGACTCGTCGAGTCGACTCACCGGGAACAGGTCCCGAGTCACCAAGGCCGAGTCAGTGCTCGAAGTCAACCCCCGATCGAAGCAGCTCAAATCGCCGTTGGAGACCTCGAAGCTGAAGGAGGAGGCGGAGCCGCGCCGCGAGCACGTGTCGTCGTTGCTGGAGCTCGATTCCCCCTCGCCGCCCGCCGCCGACGTCTCCCCCGACCACACCTCGCCGTTGCTCGCATTCAATTTCCCCTCCCCGCTCGAATCCACCGCCAGATTGAGATCAAACATCTCCGCGCCCTAAATCAGCTGAAATCGAGCAAAATTGCTGGCGATCAGAGCTGTTTGTTTCTGACAGTCAACAGAAAATCGAGGCAAACTAACTACGCCTCAATCGTATGCATATATGTGGAAACAGTTTCTCGAATTGAATCAATGTCACCGGCAATTGCTGCAATCATGAGTGATGGGGAACTACTGAGAGAGAGAGAGAGTTGAAAATGGATTTAAATAATGATGATATACAAGGTGGAAGAAGATGCCATTTGATTGAGGCGACCGGGAGGAGCGGTTGCCGGTTACTCCCTTGGCTGTGTCGACAGCATATCCGTTTGTTTTATTGTTTTTTTAATTCGGGGGAATCATCGACTACGACTCGACTTGCTTTCTAAATTCTTTTTTCATTATTATTAGTATATATCTTGTGGCTCTCATTAAATACGCTAACCAGATTCCTCAATACGTTTAATTACAAATGTTTAAGAAAAAAATTGATTAATTGGCTAACATAACGCTTCCTATAAAAAGTAAATTATAATATACTGTACGTCTCCATGGATGAATTACTTGTCCGTATTTTTATAAGTGTCCAGATATCATTTCACACGAATCAAGTAAAAATACAATTTTACTTCTTCTATCTCTAATTATTG
Organism: Salvia sclarea; assembly: GCA_036873715.1. Lineage (NCBI taxonomy): Eukaryota > Viridiplantae > Streptophyta > Magnoliopsida > Lamiales > Lamiaceae > Salvia > Salvia sclarea. The sequence goes on from JAYJMF010250792.1 coordinate 4,408, forward strand.
TATAAATTTGAAAAGTAAAGAATTTATAATGATTAGGGGTAATATTGAAAAAATTGCTCTATATTTGCATTGATATCCGAAATATGACACTTATTTACATCCAGAAAAGGTAAAGTATGATACTTATAAAAAAGAGGCACATTTACGTTAGGCGACTCAATTAATATATAGATAATAAGACCGGTAACAATTTTGTCTCGGATGGTGCTCCGAGTTCGCCTTCGACCAGCTCCCCTTCGCTCGACTCATGACTTAGAATAGAAGCGATAAATAATTGGCCTAATGCAAATATTTGTGTTATAAAAATATGGAGGGAGTATATACGAATGATGTGCGACTCACCATTTTTGAGCACCAGTTATATTTAGGCAAAATCAATTTTTCTTTTTTTGTTTTAGACATTGATTTAAATTCCAATACTTTAAAAATTATTATTGGCATCGTTAATTGGGACAGATACAATGGAAAATCAATACTTGATTCGTTCATTTTATTCATCATTTCAAGAATGGCGTACAAACAACAAATCAAACACTAAATTTTATGTAATTTATCGAATTAACAATGACACTAATAATTTTAAAGATATTATAACCAAAACAAATATCTAAAACGAAAAAGATTGATGTTAATCAGATCTAAACGTTGTTGGTGGTCACCGATGGTGTGTTGCACATCTATGACGTATTTATTAAAGTAAACTGCAAATTTAGTTATTAGATTGAATATAATATCATGCAAGGTTCAGCAAATTAGAGCGTAAATATGTAAATATGGACTAGGAGCTTTGAACTAGACTTTCTCAAGATAATTTTTTTTTTTGGAGGACTCATGATATTTTCTTATTCGCGATATTTTTGCATATATGAAATCATTTCATCATGTTGTTTTATTAGTCTAAGAGAATAGTGTTACACTATTCATCTGCATAAAATTTAATGTGGTGGGTCTCTTGTATTTTTATTTGTATTATTTGAAGTAATTAATTATTCACGTGAATTATCATTTATGATTGTAGTTGGTTGAAGAGGTGAAAGAATTAGAGGGAGAGTATCACAATAAACAGTTTGATCCAACTCGAGCCTTCTAATTATTTTTATATAAAAGATTATTATTTTTATATAAAAGATTATTAATGTACGCAACGTATACCAATATTCATACAATCCAAACGAAATCTGAGAAGAAATAAAAGTTTTCGTGAGCAATGAGCTATGCATGATTTTCCGCACACATATATATTTTGCTTCTTGTAGTGTATTTCTTTGATGTTAATCTAACGGTTGGAGATTCTTTACCGGTCAAGCTGTTTCCTAATAAGGAAATGAAGGAGTTTAATTTATTGTGATATTAAGACTTTCAAGTCAACTCAAAATTTATCATTCAAGATTCACCAAAATTAAAATTAAACCACAAATATTATTGTGTGAAAAATTTGCCTGTCTCAAGTATTGTCCGGATCTTTATTGTTAAATATATTATACACAAATGGGTTTAGTATTTAGGTAGAACTAATATGTGGTCTCAATAGTGGAGCAATTTGCATGTTTAGTTGCAAATTGGGTTTTATATAAATTGAATTCCAACTCCTCATTCGTATAAAGAATACTATACATTGGGCTACGTGGATCATAATAATGAGAATATGTTTAGTTGCAGATATATTTAGGTTTTATGCGTAGAGTTCTCAACTTTCTCAAAAGATAATGTATTGTATTTAGAAATGGGGTCGTAGGCTTGTAGCCAAAAAAGAGGGATTGATTGACTTTCTTTCCTTTTATTTAGGGAGAAAAGATGGTGGGAACTTGAATATATACCTCACCTAAAAACTTAGGGATAACTCCACACAATTGTAATTCATATATTTAGAGTGGTGCTATTTGGCCATATTATATTCACCTATTTAAGAAAATATTACTAGTATTTTTTAAGTGTTTATTATTGAATAAAATTAGTAGAAATTCATATTCAATAATTATTAGTACTTTTCTAGCTTGAATTTTATATTAAAGATCATATTATTGAATTTGCAAAGTTAAACAGAAGCTATAATGTTAGTTAGATTAAAATCACATTATCGAATTTATAAAATAAAAATAAAAATCAACTACTAGTTATTATTAATAATTAATCCATATTTAAGATCAAACGATAAATACATTTTTATTTCGATCCAGAAGGCTTTAATGAATAGATTTCTTCATTGAATCAATTTTTATGGCCACCGACAATGTGGCTGCATTGATTTATTGTTTTCCACATCCACTTATATATATATAAAAACAAAAATAATTTATACTCCCTCTGTCCCTGAAAAGTGTGCGAGTTTTTCCTTTTCTGTCCGTCCCTTAAAAGTGTGCAGATTCTATTTTCGGAAACCCACTTTACCAAAAAGTCGACAATTTCCAACTAGCATACACACAATTTTTTCAAAAAGTGAGACCCTTTCTCCACTCACATTTACTTTATCACTTATTTTATTAAAATCTATGCTACTTCTCTCTTCGGCCTTCGCACACTTTTTAGGGACGGGAGTGAGTATAAAAGTTTGGCTTGTTATTGCATGGGCTAGACTATAATCGTAGCTCTATCAATGGCTGCTTCCTTTTCTTTTTGTGGAAACCAAGTCTTTTATGATTTTATCTATAAATAGCCATTTTTGAGAGCCCGTACAGCTCACGGAGTATATAAATAATGGCAATTATTGGAAGAGAGAGAGAGAGGCTTAGTTGTAAAGACATAAAATGGGGTCCCTTCCTCTTAAGGTAACCCTCAAACCTTAAAATCACCTTTTTCTACTAAACTTATTTTCTAAATTAGGTAACATGCGATTCACGCTACATCAACTGTTTACCGGCTCTCCCGGTTTTGCTCCACCAACACCTAACCCTACATGTCCACCCACTCAGCATCCGCCACCTGGCTTTTGCTACCGATATTTTCAAGGAAATATCATATTTTATTGTGTATACTTTTCAACCTCGCCGTATGAGATTTCACTCACACTCCCACATGCTTTTATAATTACATAAAATAATTAACAATTATCTGCGGTAGAAGTATATACTCCCTCTGTCCCATTCTTTATGTCTTCCTTTTTTTTTGGGTACGATGATTAAGAAAGTGGAGTTGATGAATGTGAGAAAGTAGAATACACATGGGATCCACATGTTTTTTGTGTACAATTTTTTGCCACAAAAGGAAATGGGACAAAAAGAATAGGACGACCCAATTAGAAAAACAGGACAAGAAGAATGAAATGAAGGAAGTATTGTTATTTATCTATATCAATTGGAATGTGAGTTTGTTTTACCTTATGAGGTGACTCATCACATTCCATCAATACCTTTTCTATTGTGCAATTACACTTAATTTTATATATACTCCTTTCGTCCTATTATTTATGATTAGTTGTTTTTAGGCACGAGTATTTAGGATAGTTGAAAATTAGGTAAAATAATATAAAGTGATGATATAAATATATATTATTCCGTATTCAAAATTGTATGAGTTAAATGTGTAAAATGGTGTAAAATTGTGATAGAAATATATATTATTTAAAGTTGTGTGAATATAATGGTGTCACAAAAAGGAAACCACCCAAGTTAAATGAAATATCTCAAAATCATATATGAGCCATAAATAACGAGGCGGAGGAAATATTAATTTAAGTGAGTTCGAAGTTTTTATATGTAGTGCTGTTATGTTTGTAAGATTAAAAGGTATAAAAATTAAGGAATAAGTGATTAAAAGTGTTTGGTTAGATAAAATGGGAGTAAAATAGATGAAAATGACTGAGTATGCGAGAGAAAAGTGAAAATGTAATTAAATAAATAGCAAATTAAAAGAAAAAGAAAGATGAAATAGTAAAATACGAGAGAAAAAAATATTAAAGTTTCTTAAGAAAAACAGATATTCGTAATGGAACAGGTATTATAAGATTTTATATTATTTCGTGGAATTTTACTATTTTATCAACAAGTATTTGTATAGTATGCGGTAATCATTTGTAATCACCTGGCCCATATACATAGTTTTTATTTCCTTACACTACCAAATAATTGAAAGTTTCTTCAACTCTATGATAATTTATTATATGAGTACAAAAACAATTAATGTTATTTTACATATGAACGTGGACACCTTCATGCATATGCTATTTGTGGATGTTACGCTAGTTCGTTTATTCACGAAATAAAATATTAATTTCTGCATTTGGCGTTCAACTTTTAAAATCCTAAAAACTAGTAGTATATCGGATGAATATTCCTGGGCGGTACAACAATACGGCTCATGGATAATTTCATCAACATATACATTACATATAGACTACACAATTTTTTTATATATTTAAATATTGGATAATTAATAACGGCCACACATATCTTTTTGTCTTTTGATAGACTACCTAATCCTGCCAAGAATTTAAATTTAGACGAAATCGAAAATTGTCTTGCAAAATCATTTTGGACCAATATATTAAGCACATTTTATATAATGCATGTATATATAATATGATCATGATGAAGTCGAGGAGGCCTAGTTTAAGCGACTAAGTTGAGGCATTCAGTGACTCTCCTTTGTGAAGTCACGAGTTCAAATTCTGCTTCTGTACATATATTTTTCACTTTTGTGTGGATAGTTGTCCCACCTACGTACGAAATACGAATAGTGCCCTGTCTTCTTGTACGAGTATTTTTTCGCACTTTTGTTGTGCAATGTGCGGGTAGTGTCCCGTCTTCATAAGCGGATATTTTCCCACTTTTGTGTGGGTATTGTCCCACGTGCTTACGAGTAGTGCCCCGTCTTCATTTGCGGGTATTTTTTCCACTTTTGTTGTGCAGCGTGCGGGTAGTGTCCCGTCTTCATGTGCGGGTTCTTTCCCACTCTTGTATGTGTGTGGATATTTTTCCCTTTAATTATACGATATTGAACTTTAATTTGTTATTATATTATATATATGTCCTACTTGTAACTCTAGAAAAAATAGAAATTATCAAATTAAAAGACCATGGAATTTTTCCTGGGCCCTTGGCGTAGGGAAACATTCTTAGTAAAATCAGATTTCCATTTATGGTTTTTCTATGTAAAGGATAATATATAGGTATAAAATGTTACACTCTAATTATGAAATGATTCAAATTATAACCAATTGTGTAGGCGAAAAAGCCTTTTGTTTTTTTCTTTTTCCTTTTGTTTTTTTCGTGGGGTAGGAAGATGTCGGCAGGGGGTGGCCGGTAAGCCATATGTTTGAATATGATTACTAATTAACTTGAAATGAAATCAAGTTGCAGCTGGTTTATATTTAAATTATACTAGTATATTTTTTTCCAACCAAAAAAATAATTAATGCTTTTACTATGACTCTCTCCATCTCTCTCATGATTCTAACTTTAAAAACAATTTGATGCTTCACGTTGAAACTTTACATTAGTTGACGGAATAAATAGGCAGTTAAGTTAACAACGTTGTTAGTCACTAAATTCAACTTTAACTAAGCCACTCATTCATCAGTACTTCTTTTGTCTTTTTCCTTGTCGGTCCAATATTGTAGTTAATTAACTAATTAAATTAATCACTCATCCTAAACCTAATTAACAAGTTAATCTTATCATTATCTTTAATTAATGACATAAGTCACGAGCCAAAAAAATATAAAGAAAGTAGGGAATGCAAGAATTTCACATAACAACACGATGAAAATAACACTCGAATAACTTTATTATAATGAATATTCTCTGTCATATTATATACTCATTTTACATATACGACATATATAAAACTATATACAAGGGAATATTAATACATGTATATATAATGTACATAGCCAAAAAAATGAAGTAATGAAGGACAATTTGTACTAGTGTCTAGTGTTTGTACTAGGATAATAATAATAGCACATAGACCTAGATTTATTGGACAGGGTTAGGGCACATTATTAATCGCCAAAATAATGTCAAACTCTACCCTTTTTAAGAAGGAAAAAAAACGTCAAAAAAAGTCATGAAATTCACACCTTAAAAGTAGCTATCAACATTAAATATGCCTTCTTTGTTTGTCTACAAATATTAAAAGTAATTAAAGTATCACCTACCACAAGTGACCATTAGTGAAGCTCTAAGCCACCTTAATTGCAACTTAATTGGCCAACAAAAAGTCCTCTTTACAAGTGGACCATTCTCATTTTCCAAGTAAAACTTTGCAACTTTTATTTTGAATGGAAGTATTCTGCAACGCCGTGTATATTGTGCCGAATCAAATTCATTTATTCAAGATTCGAATCAAAATTAAAATATAAAAAATCGTCCAATTTAGAATATATAATTGGATAAGGGTTTTGTTTCATACATATGATAAATTATGACCAATTAGATAAATTCCAAACAAACTTTTGTCTTATTTTTTCAACTTTTACTAGAATTTGAGTCTAGATAGTAGACACCTATGATGCATTTCATAGTAGGAGTATATTTTAGTGTTACGTTATATTCATGAAAAGTATGATTCATTGGTTTACTCAAATCAACGTGAATAAAGTACAAAAAGACATTGAATATTTTCGACTAATTATTGAAGACAATATCATGATTCATCTGTTTTATTAAAATAATATAAAATTGATTTGTTGTACCAACAGTTTCTTTCCACAAAATATGTAAAATGGTCAAAGAAACAATGTATTAAAATCATGATAATTGCATGAAAGCCTCCTTTGGTGGCCCCAAGTTGTAAGTTGTCGTTTTCTTGGATTTTATTTCAACACCAACTCGAATTAATTCAGATATAGCAAAAAATTGTGAGTTTACATGTCTTAGAGCAAACACGTTTATTTTTCTAATGTGTGTGATTTTCCTAAATATAGTAATAAAATTTAACCTAACCAGTATCTCAAGATTAATAAACGTGTAATCTCAAGATTCTCATATGATTTCACCAGAACACTATGACAAGTCGAATTATCTATTATATATATAATTATATTAAGTCTTAATTATTGCATATATGAATAATTGCCAGTTATTAATAAAATAAAAAGGACAACAAATTTCATAATTATTTACAATGAAAAACTTAATTACTTTTCCGTAGATTTGCATAATCAATCTTTTTTCTTAATTAATATTTTCCAGTTATCTCGTTGACACGTAACAATATCCTATAAATATAATAAGAAATAAGATACATTGATGTAATAAATGATTCGATTTGCTTATAAAAAACCGACTCCACAATCACTTTTAAGTTAAATATTGCACAAAATTAATGTAAAACTTGGACCATGTGCAGCTCTGAATCATAATATGGACCAGATTATTCTAATCTACCTTTACTTTTTCGCATAAACTATTTTAAGATGCACAAATCCTAGGATAGACGTGACATCCTATGATAACATACATTTATATATATATATATATATATGATATATGACTATAAACAAATTTTTCCTAAGTTGGAATTACCAAGTCAATGGGTAATCCATATAATGCCAAGTGCTCTCACATCAAGCAAACGACTAATATGACAATGTATGTGCAAATTGCGCGAGGTTAATGTATAGTTGGTATTGGTATTTATTTCTTGATTTCAATATAAAACTATTCTTTTTGAGCTTCTAACCCATTCTATAAGTTCGTAAAAATTTATATATGGTGTATTCATCATCTAATTGGTTAAATTGGTATAATTGTGTTCAAATCTCTTTATGGCAAAATTCCATGTTTTTTAAAAGACACCTTCACAACGAATTCAAATATTTTCACGATAAATTCAAATGAAATAATTTGTGGTTTGGAAGTTAAAAGTGAATGGTATGCAGGTTAACAACACCTCATATGTATATGTATATATGGTAAAACTATCCCTTAAGCCATAAATCACAAACTAACAAATTCATATGAATTCGTTGTTCTGAATTCGCTGTTAAAGTGTTTGAATTAAATATTTTTTCTAAAAAAAACCTCATACGATAAGGTGATGAATTCACCGTTAATCTTTACGGTCGATGGGTTGAAAATGGTTCCTAAGTTATGTGTTAAGATTAATTTATATTTAATTCAGTTCATATATATTAATATGTACAAATGAACTTTACATTTGATTCGACATAAGAGTAGTATTCACTTATAATTTATAAGATGGTACATTACATAGTACAAACCTTATTTGGACCCTGCCCAAGCAGATTGTACTTCAAAATCGACAACTCATTAAAGTAGCCAGTTTGAACTAAGTCCAACACAACTTACTACTTTTGAACAAACCGAATCAATCTCTTACAATATCGAATAATGCCTTATATGGTTGTTAATTATATAGTATCAATTAAATTTGAGAATATGTCGTTTTTTTCCATTACATTATTTATGGGGGATTGCCGCATGACCCTATTATATTTAGGAGAGATTTCTCGAAAAATAGACACGTGGCAATCACTCGTCGATGCAATTGGAGATGATGCATGATTTAGAAATAGTAATTAATAAAAGATTGATCCCGTTTGCAGCATATCCTACTTTGATGTACGTAGTTTATTTTATGATGAAAAAGTCTTATATAAGACCATCTGATAAATCAAAATTAGACAGATGAAGATTCAAATCCAAATATATGACATGTCTAATGAATCTTAAGTTGTCAGGCTATTTTATAGAAGCTTTTATTTTCTTTAATTCAATATTTCCAAATTTTTTACTAAGAAATGTGATTGGCAATTACTAATTATATAAGCACAAATAAATTGTTTTATGTAGAAGAATAGTTTTAATAGATTTCCCACGAATTGGATGAATAAATACTTGCTATATATTACATCCCTAAATTTTATTTTATGAGGTCAAATTATATTATTTTGAAATTCCCCTTATACTAAAATATGGTATATTACCGGGATACAAAATCGAATCTTATGGCCATATTTCTACAAGTAATATTGGGCCGGCCCAAATATTCATGTGGGCCCAGACAATCGCTATCTTCTTACATATATTTTGATATTTTACACGTTGCTCGCTTTGAGAACGAAGCTCAATGCTTGAACAAAATAAGATTACATAGTTTTTCCATTTTGAGTAAAAACTCCTATATGACCAAATGGATTAGCATCTCCAATATTTATTAGTATAAAATTTAGATATATCTTATTAGTAAGGAACTGTCCCTATATTGTATCAAAAAAAAGAAGAAATAGATGTTAAAATATAACTAGAAATGTGCAAGTCAATCTAGCCCGACATTTATGGTTTGGACTTTGGCCCAAATAGATTGACAACCCTATAAGATTAGATTATTGAGATTTTACAGCTTGAATTTTTTTTTTTTTGTTATCCTGAATGACCCGTAATTGAATAATCTAACAAACTATATAGGGTTGGTTCAAGAATTGTCCGAACTTAAATTGGCTGCCGAGTGACTCATTTAACTGAATTTTTATTTCATCGCATAACTAATGTCATACTTCATTACAAACAGACCGAAGAGGCCTAGCTCAAGTGGTTAAACTGAGGCACTCGATGACACTAGGTCTTGGGTTCAAATCTTGTTTCTATGTGGGTATTTTCACACTTTTGTGTGTGTAGTTTTCTCACTCTTGTGTGGGTAGTTGTCCCGTTTTTATACCGTATAGTGGTCCCGCCTGCGTGCAAAAAAAAGAACAATTATGGAATGGTTTTTGGTTTCATATTCGATAGTTATAACTTATTATTTCACTTTGTATTTTTATCCCAACGCTTAACATATAATGTTTGCTATATATAAATATAGAAAAATATTTCTATCAGGCCGGCCTGACCGTCAGGCCGGTGGTACTTCATGTTATATGAATTGGTACTTTATTCAATATATATTGGTACT
>JAYJMF010251340.1:0-14245 GCA_036873715.1 Salvia sclarea
AATAATAATAATAATAATAATAATAATAATAATAATAATAATAATAATAATAATAATAATAATAATAACAACAACCTATTTCCATTCTTATTCGCTCATTCCCTGTACATACCAGCCATATGAATCACTTTTTTCATTCCATTATATTCTTATTGTTATTCTATTCCGAAGTGCATCCCATTCCTGTCTAATTTTATTCCTGCATACCAGCCGCCCCATAAGGGCATAATTATTTATGTACAATTAGCCAATTTCATAGATAATTAATTAACTTAAACTACTTTAGATTACATCCATCACCTTTTATTATTATTGTAGGACTAAGTCGAACTGTCTAGCTGAAAATTTCATGTTATTAACAAAAAAAGAGTTTCAATGTTAGTTTGAGGATGAAATGGGACTTCAGTCGTTAAATTTTTTTCTTCTTCATGTTCAATGATAATTTTACATTATTCAATGAGTAGACTTGTGAATAATGTTTTACTAAGTGGTGAAGACTTTAATTTTTCTTCCATCAATCATTCTCTTGAACTCAACAATAGCACACTACATATATATAATAATAGAATTTGTGTTTGGTTTTGTGATAAAACTTAATTATTTGGCCAGCTAGTTATATTGGTTTAACTTAATTATTTGTGTTTGGTCTTGTGTTGAGTTGTAGACATAAATATGTTAGTTTCTTTTGTTTCCGGAAAATAATTATAGAGGTGGGAAGTCATAATAAATGAAGTATAATAGATAGTACGTTTTTCATAGGAGTATAATATATTGTGATAAGTTACTGTTACGATTAGGCAAAGGGCTACTTGGTATTGGTGAATCGTTTTATTTTTTATTTTTCCATAAATGTGTGCACGATTTGAGTATTGTTTTGCATATACACCATTAATTAATTGCAATTTCATTAAAATGAGCTGGCTAGTAGCTACAAAGCTCGACGATACATATCACCAGTTTAATTTAGATGTTGGAGTTGGACATTTTTTCTTTCTTCTCCGACTCAATAAATAAATAGACAAATTTTTAATTTATACAATCATAAGAAGGTTACAACTTACAATAATGGTTCACGCACGCATGTCTTTTTATATAATTTTGAATATACTCCCTAATAGAACAAATTTTAACAATTATTTTCTTACTAGTTTACTTGAAACACTAACAAATATACTAAAAAAAACCATTAAAAATATCGAGAAAAATAAATCAATAAATTTCTACTCATTGCTATACCATCTGACTATTCAAACAACAAAAGAAGAAGAAGAAAACAACGAAAGATGGTGAACAAGATATTTGGATAACAGAAGTCTAGCGATCTTCAAAAAGTCTAGTCATATTCTTTGTTAAGCCAAATGAGGATATTTCTGTCCCACATATAAAGAAGAATAATGTCTATATTTAGTAGTGGCTAGCAGGTATTGTTTTATAGTAGAACTTGTACCCTCATTATTCTAATGAATTTTAAATTACATTAATAAAATGTTATCATGACCGTGGCAAATTTCTCAACATTTATTGTCAACTGTCAGTAACTTAAATTCCATAATCATCATATATATTGCTCACTAGTATATATAATTAAATAAAGAGTGGATAATTGACTTTTGATATTAAAAAATGATTTCTTAACAAAGTTTATTACTCCTACATAAAGTCATAACTGAAGTTAACAGATTATTATAAGCAATACAATAGTTGAGAGAGAGTAAAAAAGGACAGGAAGAGATGGACACACTGTTAAATATTGATGACCTTAATTATACCGAGGTTAGTTTGCCCTTTCTGAATCATTCTTCCACCTTAATTTTTGCTCAATATTTTTCAGTCTTTATTAGTTTCTATGTAAGTTTCTCATGTTAGACGAAAAACAACAAAAAGTATAGGAGTATTTCTTTTAGGGCAAAAGGAAAAGACAAATTAGAAATCTAATTCATGAATGTTTGCTTTATCTCAGTATTACGTTTTTATTTTATTTGAGTAACCAGCAACTTTTGTGAGTTGAGCTGGGACCACTCATGGTTATACAAAAGTGTTCTTGTAGCACAAGAAAACTAAGAAATGAAATATCTGCTAGCCACTACTATATATAGACATTATTATTCCTCTTTATATGTGGGACAGAAATATCCTCATTTGGCTTGACAAAAAAAATCACTAGACTTTTTGAAGATCGCTAGACTTCTGTACGTTGTCCAAATGTTCACCATCTTTTTTGTTGTTTGAATAGTCAGACGGTATAGCAATGAGTAGAAATTTATTCATTTATTTTTCTCTATATTTAAAATGGTTTTTTTTTTTTTTTGTATTTTGTTAGTGTTTCAAGTTGTTCCATTAGGGAGTATATTGAAAATTATATATATATATATATAGAGAGAGAGAGAGAGACATGCGTGCGTGTGTGAACCATTATTGTAAGTTGTAACCTTCTTATGATTGTATAAATTAAAAATCTAAATAATTACGGGTTGTCTATTTATTTATTGAGTCGGAGAAGCAAGAAAAAAGACCCGACTCCAATTAACATCTAAATTAAACTGAGGTAATATATATCGTCGCGCTTTGTAGCTACTAGCCAGCCTATTTTAATGAAATTGCAATGGTGTATATGCAAAATAATACTCAAATCGTGAACGCATTTATGAGAAAAGTAAAACGATTCACATTAACCCACTTTATAGATAAGCAACAACAGTTTGAGCATCGTTTTATTATTATTCCCACCTTAGTCTTCAATTAGAACTTATATATAGGGAAGTCTTTTTTGTTTGGGAAAATTGCTTATTTTGTCCCATCGTTTGAGCGAAACAACAAAAATATCCCAACCTGACGTTAATTACAATAATATCCTATCTTATATTATAATATATTATTTATTTGATCAAATTAAATAAAAGATTGACTAATTAATATCACAATTAAATTATTTATCACAATTGCAAATTAAATATTTACAATATAACGTATTATAAAAATTTGGCGCAATAATATAAATTATAAGAAGAAATCATGAAAGGGAGAGGAGATAAAATAAAATAAAAAAAAGATTAATTAATTCATAAGACATTAAAATGATAAATAAGGAAAGATGACATGGAATGCTCGGGGGAATTTATGGGATTAGGGAAACTCTGTAAATCATATTCGCTTTGGGTGACAGCTCATCACAGGTAATACCTTCTTTTCCTATATATATCTTGAATAATCCTAATAATCAGAGTTGTCACATTTCATGTCACCTGCATCACCTTATTTTTTTGAAGGTTTTGCAAAACACCAAATTTAGAACAATACTTATTTGAACTTTAATCCATGCCCCATGACAATCCCTACAAATGAAAACTTAACTATTATAAGTTAAATAAAACACCCTCTTCAACGAACAATAACAATTTTACATTATCCATTAAATGTAAAAATTATTAATATATATCACAATTTTATCCATTATATGTAAAAATTAGTAATATGAAGGAGTCTCATCTCATGATCATATATGATATTCCCATTTGATTAGTGATAATTTGAGAATGAAATCCCAATAATAATTTCCAAATTAGTACTATCATGCGCTGCATGGAAGATAACTTGGTTGGTCTTAGAATGGGAAACTTATCAAGAATTAATTCACCTTTTTAATCAGTATTCAGAGTTAGCTAGTACTGAAAAATACTGTACACATTTTGGGGTAAGGCTGCAACTTAGGTCGCCTCACAATTGTGTCCATCTCTTATTCTTTCTATGGATTCATATTATTCTCGTCATAATATATATTACTAAGTGAAACTGTGAAACACCGATGTTCACTATACATAAATTCCTAATAATTTTAATATTGTCATTTGTCATGTATGATGTGAGCTGTGAAGACATTTTTAATATACTAGTACTAGTATTTCAAATTATGGAAACCTCAATATATTTTAACATTTACTAGTAAATAAAATCGTTATATATATATATATATATATATATATATTTACAAAATATTAATTTACTTAAGTTAAAATACCAAATATATTAATAATAGTTTATCAAAGTATCATCGAAATCTGAAATATTATTTAAAGGGGTGATGGCATATTAGATATAGACGTGTACTCATTTTGTCATTAAAAAAAACAATGTGAGAGTGTTTTGATTGAGTTCTTTAATTACAACTTCCCACCTTTATAATTATTTTCCGGAAACAAAAGAAACTATTAACAAATTTATGTCTGCTCAACAGTACAAGTAATTAAGTTAAACCAATAAAATTATAATTAAGTTTTTTAATAAGGATAATAATTAAAAAGCCATATATAATTATTTACAATTTGTTTTAATAGCTAGGATAGGGTGTATACTCTTTTTTTTTTTTTTCTTTTTTCTTTTCTTTTGTTGTTACCTATTAATGCGAATGTAATCATGAGATTCCCGATATGCCTCTGCAACTTAGTACATTGCTGGGGCAATGGAAGAGTAAATAAAGTATTTTATTTATAGTCCAACTCAAGTTGGGACGCGTGTAACAATATAGCCTCTTCACATCACACAATTTAGGGTTTTCATAAAGAATTTTTTTTGCAGAATTTGAGTTTTTATCAAGTCATCCGACAATATTTTCATTTTTTCACAGTCGGAGTTTTAATCTAAATAACGTCCGAGAAAATCTGCTTTTATCTAAACTAAATCATGTTAAAAAGTTAATTATGGCAATCTCAATGATATTATTAAATTCATAATCAAAGATACGAGTATCTAATGTAATAGTATTAACTCACTAAACAAAGTAGGTGAAATTAATGGAAAAAATGAACATACTCTTCTTAACGGCAATCCACGTACTGTTATTATTATATACTAGTACATAGATTATCACACTAGACTTATTTTGACCCGATCAAATTCGTAGTTTATACTAATCATTTTGGACATGTAGGCCTTGTCAATTCATATAAGATGTAAAATCGTACTGCAATCAGTAAATAAATTAATAAGAGTTTGTAATACTATTTAATTTACTACACCATGGTATTTTACATTTTCAATAATAGTTTATAATTAACAAGCTAACATATGACATAATAATATTAAGATTTAATAATATCTCATAGTAGTAGATATGTTAATGCATGTTTATGTCATTGTAAGACAAAACATCATACTATTGTATACAAATCAATGATAACTTATACTATCAATTTAAAATAAAATAATAAAAAGATTAATTAAAAAATATCAATGTATTTTAGTATATAAAAGATAACTTCTAAATTGAGCCATCAAGTTATTAATAACAACTCATAAATATCATAAGTAAACATATATTTTTGAAAGTGGTGCAGTCACACTCTAAACGATTATTAATTTAATAATATCATATTAAAATATTAAGGGAACAAATACAAATTAATTAAAAAAATAGAGAGAGAGCCGATAGGGAAGGGGTTTAGATTTTAGAGAGGTGACACCGTATAAGAGATAAAAAGAGGCGAGGATGCATTTAATACGCGACTCAAGTTTCAACAAATATAAAGCGGTGCGAATTTTATTAATAAATTACATTAATAAATCATGACAGTGGAAAATTTCTCAATAATTAATGGTGAGACAATTCTTCGATGTATTTAATATGACAACATCATTGTTAATTTGCATTTATTTTCAATGATTCCTCTTGAAATTGGAGGCTATTTGAGGAGATATTGCCTGGACTGGACCTTAACAATGTGACCCTAATTATTGAAGGCAATGAACGGAACGTGCCATACTTTGGAGTTGGTTAAGAAATTAAACCCATTGATTCAATGTGCAGTGGAGATTGGTTTATAAATAGCTGGGTTTGGACTGATTTAACAAAAAAAATAAAGTGTGGTCGTGGTCCAATTAATTGGAACTGAATTCCAGTTAAATCTTAAAGTTAAAATATAGTTGTAGATTTAAATAGTCAAAAAAGTTAATTAATACGGAAATTAGGGTTTTAAATAGACGAGTTAACTGGTATTGCATGATTAATACTCTAGTAAAATTAGGGTTTTAGGTTGTGTGTTTAATTAACCAATACTATGAACTAAAAGTTTGAAATTAAGAGAAAAATGGGGGTTTCAGGTTGCTGTGTTTAATTATTACCCAATATGGCAAGATTACTAATTGCTTAACTATTACGCCCTTTACTGAAGAGGAAAGGCCTTGCTTATATATATAGATCGATGTGATGTAATGCAGCATACCATCAAATCAAATCGTGTCTATCTTTTCGTCTCTCTTGTCTGATAACATAACCGAGATTGCCGAGGATGCGCGGGTTCTACAGCAGATTGCAGGATTGTGGCGACGGAGTGACAGTGGTGAGCCGAGGAGGGTGTTCGCGAATGCGGCGAGCGAAGAACAAGAGAAGAAACTTTTCGTTCGCGCGATGAACCTAGCCTTGCAGGATGCGATTCCCGGTACACCATTCAGGTTTAGTTTTATTTTCGCAATGAGAACCCGCCGCCGAACCAGGCTGAGGAGGAAGTTCAGTCGCAACTCCAGACTGGAGCCTCGGACTTCAATTTCGATCACGACGCCGGAACCTATTCCGGCGATACTAGCCAGCCAACTCCGGACGTTCAAGCCCAGCAAACTCCGGTCGCGCAAGCCCAGCCAACTCCCGACGTTCAAGCCCAGCCAGATCCAGACGTGCAACAGCCAACTCCGGTCGTGCAAGCCCAGCCAACTCCCGACGTGCAACAGCCAAATCCCGTCGTGCAACAGGCACCGAGGTATGATTTGCGCACCCGCACCACCCATTCCACGGTGATTTCTACGGATTTGTATTCTACCAAATCCTCTAGGGTTTCTGCAAGACCAAAAAAGAAGAGCAAAGGAGAAGGTTCCTCCTCACAGCGCCCTCCTACTCCCACCCGTGCGTCCCAACTCTCCGCCGGCCGTGCTCGTACGTCTTCCCACCAACTCAACACCGCCCGTTCCTCTCCCACCGCCAGCCGTGCGCCTCCCCTCGATGTCAGCATCGGCCGTTCGGAAGTGGCCCGGGCCCTGGCCCAACTCAACCTCGGCCGTTTCTCTCCCACCGCCAGCCGTGCGCCTCCCCTCCATCTCAACACCGGCCGTGCCTCTCCCACCGCCAGCCGTGCGTCTTCCCTCCAACGCAGAACCGGAGGTTCTACTACTCCTTCTGCCGGGACGGGGACACGAGGGAAAGGGAAAGAGAAATTATTGGTCGAAGTTGACAGTGGGGCACACTCAGACACTTCAACTATACAATCCCGCAGAGCTGAAATTTCAAGGTACGCCGAGGGTAACAATTTTTTACTTATTTATGGAGCCGTAGGGGTATTGTTGAGGTCTGTGCCGATCTTGGCAAATCCGATGCCAGTCGATTTACTGATAACTGAAGCCATGGAGTTTGTGAGCACAAACTTAGGATATTCAATTGCTGAAGTGGTGGCAAGACAATTTGTTCCAAACCTAGTATCTTTTATTGAGAGTTCTGTACCTTTTGTTGAGTTGAAAGAACTGGAGAATGGCACCTATGTGTACCTCAAAATCGGAGGAGGATGACCTGAACTGCGAGCACTTGGACTTGGACTTTGATTGAAGGAGGAGTTTACTTTCACTAGGAGCACTTGGACTTGACTGAAGCAGGAGTTTACTTTTTGAAGGAGGAGTTTACTTTCATTTGGAGTATTTTCAGTTTGTTTGAATTTTCTGTTGGATGTTTTCTCGTATTTAGGGTTTGTTTGAATTTTCTGTTTGGGATGTTTTCTCGTATTTAGGGTTTGTTTGAATCTTCTGTTGGGATGTTTTCTCGTACTTTCAGTTTGTTTGAAATTTCTGTTGGGATGTTTTCTCGTACTTCCAGTTTGTTTGAAATTTCTGTTGGATGTTTTAGTTTTCGAATGAGATCAGAATGAATATATGCTTAGCGTGTTTATGTTAGTATTTTTCAATTTGAATTGGAGCTTTTCTACTGAGCTTATTTGAAGAGCGGAGGGCGAAAATCGGAATTTCGCCCATTTCAATTGTCTGCTTTTTTCTCTTTTCTTTTCCGGCGGCGATACGCGATTTACAGTGGAAGTGTGTGTGTGAGAGAGCACGAAGAAATGAAAATGGCAAATCTCTTTTTCTTTGGAAAATGAATATTATTTCCATCGTTTTGCACTTTCTTATTTTATTTTAATTCAATTTAAGTTTTTAGAATACTGAATATGTTAAATCATTAATTGTAATTAAAAGATGTTTGAAATTTCAAATTGATTGATAAATTTTAAAATTTATTTTCTGGGACCTAAATGAAGATAGCATATCTCCTTTGCTTTGGAAAAATAACAACCTTTAGTTACATCTTTTATTTGCTTTCTTTGTTCAGTTTAAATTTTTAGAATAATTCATGTTTCTATTATGATTAAATAGTGTATGAGACATAAAATTAATTGAATTTTTTAAAAAATAAATTAATTTCACAGCCCTATTTTAATTTTCTTGTATCATAATGAATTAAACAATTATGATAGGAGAATAAAATTTTGGTAAGTTAATATACCTATTATTTATCAAATGATAGTATATTTGTATATCTTTCTATTTTATTAATCGATCAGAATTTATACTCTCATTTTTTACAAAATAAATAATTGTAAAATTCAATAATAATAATAATAATAATTTGTTATTGTTCTTTTTTAGGAATTAATAATCTGATATTTTTCTATTTATTTTTCGAGTTTCGTGGAATTATTTGCTATTTGTAGCTAAATCCAACCATAAATGCTCTGGAGGAGTAATCAATTAATCTGATTTTATTTTATTTTTTCTTTTATTTTCCAGAATTTGTGGAATTATTTGCTATTCGTAGCTGAATTGATTTGTTGGTGGTTTTGATTTGGGGGTGAAGGAGGCGCTGGACAGGTGGAGGTTGGTGGGGGCACACGGCACGGCGGTGGGGCCGCCCACAGACGATGATATGGGGAATAGTTAGGTTGGGCACAATGCTCTTGGTGCCGGCCCCATCTATGCACAAGGGTGAGAATTTGAGATTAATTAGTATATTTAGTTATTGATTAATACGGAGTATTAAAAATATTCAAATATGTCTCGATTTTCTAGTGTATTTGTAATAGAAGAGGAGTTATTGCGCTATATTTAATTATTTTAGAATATCGGGTTATAAAGTACTACATACAAGCGAAATCCATGCCTATATTTGAATGATAACCTCATATTGATGACGATTACTATTTTTTTAGTATTAAGCCGATTTATAGTGAAGTAGATCATGATGTTGAGCTGATTTATTTGGAAATTATGAAGTTTTAGATATTGTTATATGTTGGGAAACAAGTGGAATTAAAGTTGATATGAATAGCTTGTTTTAGGCACATGGGACCCTATGTCCCATTTTTGTTCTCGCTTTCAAAATTTATGGTTTCTAGTCATTCTTTTTCTTCATTGTTAATTTCTTATGTTTTAGTATAGTTTAAAGATCATAAGTTGGGAATCATCAGATCATGTTAGGGCTTATAATTAAATTATAATATTAAATTTAAAAATTGTTATTATTCTAAAATTATGGTGCCGAATTGTTTTCAGTTCCACATTTCATAATACATGCTAATTATGGTTTATTACATAATAATGAAATTATTAGTGTAAGACAATGAAAATAGTGGGATATAGGATCTTATCCTGTATTTTAGGGGAGTTTGGGATATGATTACTAACGATTGAGTAAAAGTTGGTGACCTCAAAGGAGACGTGCACTGACGTTGTCGTATGTATGGTGCTTATAAACGTAGGGCGAAGCTTGTTGATATTTCAAGTACATTAAGGAATGTTTCAGAGATGGATTGGATAATTAAGCGACATTCTAGGCTCGACCAGTTGCAGTCCTTGAAAATTATCTAGCAAAGCTCCGTGAGAAAGGCATCGATGTGAGTCACAATTTGAAAGAATATAGTTAGATTAAGAAATAAGTCGGCATCCACAGCATGATGGAGATGGCAACTCCCGCACAATTCACAAACGACCATATCACACAACCATCCTTGCATCACCCCACAACGTAAACAAACTGTGCTGTCGCAGTGGCCCAGCTCGTCACATCAAAAGCCAGCGCAGCCCAGACCAAGGAAGGAATGAGATCCATGCCAGCACGGAGACTTTGCTCTGCGCCTGTGGGAACTTCTGGGTGGGGAAGGTGATGGCGAGCAGGGTGGCGATGCGGTAACCCTACAGAGCTATCCCAAGAGCAGAGCCCAAAAATTGTTTACTATTTGCACAACGGATAAAGAATATCAGATATACAAAACTCAGCACTGTACACACAGGAGTACCAGTTAACTACATGAAATTTTAGCAAGGTGTAGAAAACAATATTTGTGAAATTTAAACATCTTCTTCACCAAAAAACCGAAACTAGACAAGGATAAAGAGTTCTTTGTTTGAGTCAACATACCTTCCCGATATCGGTAAGATGCTCAGTGCTAGTAGGATAAGATGCATGCCCTCAAGTGTCCAGCTCTTGTCCTGCAATATTCAATTTACAGTAGAAGAAAATACCACTTTTGCTAAATTTGTTTCATTTCTTGGTAGGATTTCATTTCCACTAACAGAACTTTAGTCAAAATGAACTTAAATCACTATCGTTTCACATAAGCTTTGCAGAAAGAGAAAGTTCTGCAAACTTTTGAATAGTGGAAAAACAATTGCTCCTGCATTAATATTGGAGTAATAAATATACCTCAATATTCCCAATAAGCAACTTATTTTACTCTATTGAAACCCTACATTTAATTCAAGAAACATAACCTTAAACACCTTTTCCAAAACTATGTGCTTCTATTCTCATCCTACTCATACTTTTTTTTTTTTTCCAGCCACAACCTGAATTTTATGTGGACAAACATAAGTATAATACAAAAACAGAGTATTAGTGAAAATAAAGTATTGAGATTCTAATTCAAACTGAAAAATTAAAATACAAGGCATTGTTTAATGCTTGTTGTGTGCGTGTGTGTGCATCAGTTATAAAAGACTGTTCGAAGTCTGCACTAATTTAAAAGCAGGCTGGACTCCAGTATCCAACTCAATAGTCCCAAAACAGAACTTGCTAATTCACAGATTCAGAAGCAAAAAAACATAAAAATTGTTGGAATTTAACATTTAGCAAAATAGTTGTACTACTTCAACAGATGCTCGCAAGAAAAACACAATCTAGCTAGCTAATTAATGAATCAAAAATACTATATTAAATAGTCCATCCCATCTCATGAAAAAGAATGTTTCAAGGCTAACATGACTGAGATAAATAAATTAATCTTAAGTCAGCCATACCATGCCATATTGTTCTTATGCACACTTCCATTAAAACGTAAATAGGTTTCGGGCAGTTCAGTCGTGTAGATTTCAAGCGTCTCGAGATTGAAGAAAAGGCAAGTCCGACATTTGCACCGAAAGCGCAAGGCCAAAACCTCTGGGTACTTAACCCACCCAACAGGCTCCAAAACTTTATCTTCTCCACTCCCAAACCGCTCGTGCAGCAACGACTCGTAAGCTCTCAAGTCTATGTCGGGCAGCACCTTCGACCACTCCCCATCTCGTGATCCCATCCCCCAAACCTCCCACGAGAGATCCCCTCGTGGAACCAGCAATGTCAGGAACCTCCCCATTGATAAAAAATGCGAGCCTGGATTATACTCTAGGGGAAGAGGGATTATACTCTTTGTGAAAATCTCGGTCTCCACATCCAGTGTCAACACCCACCCAAACCCTTTCATCACCCAATGCATGCAACCTTCGGTAGTCAATGGATAATTGGTCAAGAGGCGCTTATCAAGTAAGGACAAGTGCTTAACTGGGACATTTCTCCAAGACTCATCGACTCCGAGAGTCAGTATAGCAAGAGACGACGTGGCGAAAGTATCTCCTACATCTTGGAATGGCACAGTCACTTTATACTCCATGGAAGCAGCAGCATATCCAATACCACAACTGAAAAGCCTAGTGTTATTCTTAGCAAACGGAGGGAGAACCAATCCCTGCTTCGTTGCAAGATTCACAACGTACAATAACTGGTCTGGGGAGTTATAGTCTAGAGCCAAACCATTACAACTACCACATAATTCCCTTTTAAATTTGTAACTAAACTCGCACATTTCAATTTGGCCGCCCTGTGTTGCGGTGATGAGAACTGATCCAGCTCCCGGTTGATGGCAGAAGAGCATAAGTCCATAAGTAGAATGCTGGATTTGTGATCTGACGAAATCGGGTGAATGCACAATGTGGTACCACCTGAGGCACACGAGCCTTGCTATGTCGTGGATAATATCGGCTGGGAGGCGTTTGAGAATATCGGATAGCAGCTCGTCGGGGAGGGACTGTATGTCAGTCGGCCTCGCCCTTTTACACCTCCTCGGATAATAAGAGCGAGTTCTAGGGTTCGAACACACGCGTTTCACATCGTCCCCAACCATCTGCATATCATTATCAAATCATGTTTATATAATCAAAATGTATAGTCTTCAATCTAATTTTCAAATTTTTAGAGCCAAATCTTATAAAACAGTTGTCTTTATCTCCTAGTTAGATTATGCAGAAATTTTTAATAATAGTATTAAATCAAATGTATGAATCAGGAAAGAGGAACTAAACCATCAGCATATCATATAATGGTTTTATAATCAACATTTATGAAAGAAATATTGTAAAATTAGCTAATCTTTTAGATTATGCAGACATACAAATATACAATACAATGCATAGTATAAACTATGAATCATCAGCAGTTGGATATCTCACAAAAATTGGAGAGAGGAACACAAATAATGCTTCTATAATCAACATGACCTAAGTTTGGGAACCTAATATTGCAAAATTAAGTAAATTTATCATGTATTGTGCTGTCTTCTAGCAACCAAATCACCAGAAAAGTAGCTAATCTAATATTTATAATTAAATTGGAATCAGAAATTGGAATATATATGAACTCACTGATGAATTTGAATCTGGAGCTTTTCTACTGAGCTTATTTGAAGAGCGGAGGGGGAAAATTGGAATTTCACCCATTTCGATTGTCTGCTCTCTCTCTTTTCTTTTCCGGCTGATTTTTCCGGCGGAATCCATCTATGGCTCTGCTGCTACGCGGCGGCGATGCGCGATTTACAGTGGAAGAGTGTGTGTGTGTGTGCGCGCGCGTGCGAGAGAGAGAGAGAGAGAGAGGCGCGAAGAAATGAAAATAGCAAATCTCCTTTTCTTTGGAAAGTTTCAAACTGACTGAGAAATTTTGAAATTTATATTCTGGGACCTAAATGAAAATAGCATATCTCATTTGCTTTGGGAAAATAATAAAATAGTTACCTTTTCTTCACATCTTTTATTTACTTTCTTTTTTTAGTTCAATTTAAAATTTTAGAATTATTAATGTATCAATTATAATTAAATAGTGTATGAAACTTTAAATTGATTGAGATTTTTTTTTAAAGAAATTAATTTACAGGGGATACAATATGGGCTCGTATACAATTTTCCAACCCTATTTTAATTTTCTTGCATAAGTGTACAAGTTTCACAACCTTATATTAATTTTCTTGTACCATAATGCATTAACACATTATAATAGGAGAATAAAATTTTGGTAAGTTAATATACATATACATATTTATCAAATAAGAGAAGCTATACGTATAGCTTCTCTTATTTATAAATCGATCAAACTTTCTACTAGTACCATTTAAAAAAAAGTTGCAAAATTAATTATTATTATTATTATTATTATTATTATTATTATTAATAATAATAATAATAATTTAGACCACACTGTTGAGCTGGAGTTGGCCCCAAAGTAGCCCAATCAATTTTAGTATAAGGGCTTTGATGTCATTTTACATATTGTCTGGCCAGATTCAAGTTTTATTTTAGGTTTCGTATTTGGTTTCTTATAATTTGAAAATGTAAATATTAATTTGCATTAGTTTCTCTTGACTATTTATCTATATCAAATATCAATAACATTTCCATTACTTATCATACGTGTCAATCTCTTCTATTAAACGATTTGCAAAGAATTTAGCCAAGTCAGCCCATAAATCCTTCGGCTCTCTACACGTCATTTTTCTTTATTTATGTAGCAATGGATAGGGATGGCAATGGGTCGGGTTTTCGAGGGTACCCGCACTTATAAAATCCTATTGGGTCGGGTTTGGGTAAGTATGAAATGGGTTTGGGGCGGGTATGGGTTTGGAGACTAATACCCGTGACGGGTTTG
>JAYJMF010252109.1:0-14228 GCA_036873715.1 Salvia sclarea
ATACCTATTCTCACAAGAACAAAATCCTATATATATATATATATATATATATATATATATTTGAAATGATGTCGTTTTCATTGTCACGTCAAATTTGAATTAGGAGAAATTTAATTTCATGTGCAAAATAAGAACAAACTCTTAAATTCGTATATTTATTTGTTGAAAAAAGATTGTGTGCAATTTTAAAAAAATGTGCAAATTAACTTATGTATGGTAGATAACTCTTGTTTCTAAGTGTTTTATTTTGCCGTAGGTATCGTAGTTTGCAATTCGAGAGTAAAATTAATGACATTTTTATCATTTTCTTATATTCATAATCTTAAATAGAATCAAGGATAATAATATTTTATAATTCAACTTTCAGCATGTTCTAAAAAATGTTCCAGATTAAAAGTTTTCTAAAGAAAAGGAACCCCATTTTTCAATGTTTTTCACAAAATATTCCCAACTCATGTTATAAAAACTCATCTTCCAGGGTTTCCATAAAATGCATCACAATATTTGCACGACAGACAATGGATTCCAATTGACAGATTATTAGGTGAATTAATTAAGGTAGATTTTTGTTTTCTATCCCAAAAACCCAATAAAGTGAATCATTATTCATTGTTGAATTTTATGACCTAGGATAGTTTGTGCAAAAGCTTAAAAAGGTGGAGTTTTTTTAAAGAACTTGTAAGTTAGGGACATTCTGCAAAAACTTTAATAGATGTGGTCTTTTTCTTAAACACGCAAGTGGCGGACATATTTTTTAAAATGTCGAAATATTGGTGACACACGTGATTAATCCTAGTAATCAATAAGGTACGAAAGTAAATTTATCTTTTTTTTAGAGGTGGACTCCTGTATTTAGAAGATATTTCATCATAGTTCACTATAGTTATATTTAAATAGTAAATATACTATAAAATTTATGAGAAATCGAAATTCTTCAAGATTCAAAGAAATATTTAACCATCTCTTCAACACAAAGCACGTAAAAGTGGCATCAAAAATTGAATAGAACTTTTTTTCTAACTCGCTAATTCCTGTGAAAATTAGAGTTTCTACAGCATATGAACAAACTAAAAATTTGTAGCTTTCCAAGTTAAAAAAGAATGTGGTTAGGAGCAAACAAATGCAAGAAAACAAAAATCTCCTTAGCAGAGAAGAACTGTAGTCATCCTACTATATAACTACGGCAAAATCGGAAAACAAAAATGGCAACTACTCTATACATGTACCGATTCAAGAAAGCGCTGGGAAAAAACTAGCACCTTCCTGAATATGACCGTCTCATTCAACTTCTCGTCCGTGGGTTATAATCTGCTAAAACCCCTCCTCCCGCAGAGCTATCGACATGCTGCTTTATCTTTTTACGGTTTGTCTCAAACACAAAGGTCAATCCCCTAACCTGGAATTTAGAGAATTGCATTCATCTGTAAGATAAGTATGAAAGTGTGTTCTAAAGAAACGTAGAATCGTGTCCTTCCCCGTATGCCAGATGGAACAACTAGCCTAAAAAAGACCCCTTTCCAAAAAATGTCTCAAACTTACTTTTTCCAGGTCAATAACCCTAGGGTTGCATTAGAAAAATGTAAGTTGGGGACATTTTTAGGAAAAGACCAAAAGTTGGGAACACAAATCACGATTACATCTAGAAAGAATTAGGCTAAGACAATTAAAGGTGCGATATATACCTCAATAAGACAGCCGGAGACAAGGCCTAGGCTCTGTCCTGAGGCTAATTCTTTGCCATTCATGTAAATTGGATTTTTTCCGAGGTTCTTTAAATGGAACACTCCATACACGTCCATCTTCAGCGTAGCCTAACCAATTCCCCAAAACAAATAGTGTGTAAGATAGTGTGCAGACATCAATTTGGATGTTGCATTGCATACACCCTTCTCAGTTTTAACAACAGATTGAGCTGAAAATACGGTCAACTTATTCGGTAATGCTGCAGGAGTGCCGGGGCTTTTAAAGCCATGACAATTTTATTCTCTTTCTTTTTAAATATTTGAAGTCGAGACATTGTTAACAGTTTCAATTATTAAATTTAACATAGAGAAGCATGCATACAAATTTCCTTTGTGAGGTGGAAACAGCACAGCATATGGTATTGAGGAATCAAGAAAAGCAGTCTGTCATCTCATACCACAACCAAAGGAAAAGGTTGGTACTCCCAATGATTTTTTTTTTTACATTTTTATTTTGTTGGAAGCATGTTCTGAGATTTAACATCCTTGAAACAGATAGAAAACACTCAATCCATATGGGGACTGGCAATTGACAATGAGACATCAAAAATGCTGGGCAGTAACAGTTAAGAAATAACATATGAGCACGAAAGCAACCCAGATTTCCAAGCTCCTAATTTTTACTTGTCCCCAAATCTGACATTCTATCTTAACTCACATCGCTTGAGTTAATAATTATTTTAGCAGAAACTTGTTTTAGACCTTATATTAATTTCAAGAGAAAAACAAATACACAAAGCTCAATCCCAAAAGTTCTTACCACAAATTTCTCAATTTTGGTAAGTATGGTGAAAGGGCTATTTTGATCAATCAGACCAAAAAGGACAGTTCTAAAACTAATCATTATGATTATCCGCTCAAATAACATAAGTATAGGGTTTAGCATACCTGTCTTCGAGAAACTTTACCACCATTTTTTTCTCTTCCCAAGTCAATGTCAACTTTAGTATCATCTGTTGCCCTACCGAGTAGTACCTGAAAGCCACATGATGTTTCATTTTTAAAGTAAAATTCAAACAGGAAATCGTACATGTTGTATCTCAATGTTCACAGTATTTCCATTATTCATAACTTTATATGGGCTCTCTAACACCATCATCTAACAACTTTAACCTATCCCAGTAAGCTTGTATTACAATCATGACAACTAATAACTCCTGCCCACTATATAAACTCAATTTGTCTTGCTTAGACAGAGCATAATTGAGATTGTGGGAGAATAATGAATAATCATGGTTAAGTACTGGCCATCAAATCTGGACTTCAAAGTGGACCTGGCTGTAATCGAGCCGAGGCAAGTATTAGAAAGTCAGAATATCAGGTTGAGCTTGAGCTGAGTATACCAATCATATTCACAGCTCGTGAGGTTCAGTGAACTTAAACAGTTATATGAGCCAAGTATATATATATATTAAATCCAAATATTCATTATTTCCTCTAGAAAATATATAATATATCTGCTGAAGTCCAATATTTTTTCTACCAACATATGAGGTGAGTTAGATAATTATAACCAAATTAATAGTTTTGTATTATTGAGTCCAACCCATAAGTAAGTTCGGTGACAATTCAAGCTTTAAAGAGTCAAGCTCTGAGTGTCACAAATAACTTGGCGCATTCACAGACCTAAATATGGATGTTTGTGTTGTATGAGGCTTAGTTTAGCCCTTTCTAGGTTTGTACCATAATCAGCCACGGCTGAGCCTCATATAATAAATTATGACCTGTTTAAATATTTGCTTAATGACAAGGCTGTGGTTGGAAATCCACCTCCAAGCTTTGATATATCATACCTCAGTTTTCCTTATAAAATGTCTTGAGCAACGGCCATATAAAACAGCAAATGCGCCATGACTAGCAATGGCTCTCTGTGTGAATGCATCAGCTGCCTGCTCCAGCCTTATAATTGTTCTCTTGGTTTCTTCAAGTTGATATCGCTGGACTGCAATGGGTTTCATTGAGCAACTGTAAGAATCAATATATGCAAAAAGATCATAGACAACTAAGGGACTCATTTTAGATACTAAATGATCACACAAGCAAAGGACATTTGTACGAAATTATAAAACGAAAGCTGAAAGCTAAATAGCAAGGATTGGCAGCCAGGTTCTTTCTGGTAACATTAGAGAGTAGATAGATGCGAATAGAGAAACATAAGCTTTTCTGCAAGCAACTCTAGCGAACCTATCCTCTAGAAACTCATTTAAGATAAAAAAAATTGAATAAACAATAACTTTAAGTGTAATTTTCATTGAGCATCCCCTTTGACTGTGAGTTTGGAATAAATACAAGTCAACATGTAGGAAACTGGAGAAAATACCTTCAGGATTGGTGTATATATCAAATTCATCTGGACTCAAATCCATGTCTAGAATCTGCAGAGTGTGATCAAGGAGAGGCTGAAGTTAATGCAAGCAAAGCACAGGAAACTAACAAATTACAAGACTTCATATGTTATACCATTGCTTCTACATCGGAAAAATAAGGCACGTCGAATTCATTCTCAGACAAGAGCTCCTCCTGATCTGACAGCAGGGAGTGATCAATTGCCTTTGGGACATCAGTTTGCTGGAAACTCAAGTCAACATTTGAAGATCCATTATTCGGAATTTCAGCTATGCCATCCACTCCGTTCCGACTGCCAATAGAATTCTTCTGTAGGTTTTGATGAATATCCAAACTACTTTCATGCTTGCCTTGGCAAGGGCCGCCAGATGTAAAACCAATCCCATTTCCCTGTCCCATCTCCGTGGAACCTCCATTAACAACTCCAGGGATTAAATTGTTGGCATTCACATTTGCTAAACTACCACGATTCAGACAGTCACTGTTCCGAGATTCTCTAAGTGCCGCATGCTGGACGCTACTTTCAGGCAACTCGAATTTAACTCCAAGATCTCTTCGGCATCTTACACCCGCATCTGACTGATGGAATGATCCCATCCTGCCAGTAGGAAGAGATGAATCTTTTTGGGTGGTTTTTATCCCAAGATGTCCTCCATTTGCATTGGAAGAGCTTGAGAAATTCTTAACTGATGAGGACCCTAGATAGCTAGGGTCATGCAATGCCCAGTGAGCCCCTGAGGACTTAGTCGGAGAAGGAAACCGGAAGGGAAGAAAAACATCATCGTTGCTAGGAATTTCTGGATCTTCGGTATTTAATGTGCAACAAATGACTCCATTACGATATTCAGGACCTACTTTCATAGTTGATCCAGAGGCTGAAACTTGAGCACCTGCAACTTCGTGCTGATCACAGAGGTCCTTGTTATATGACCCTGCATCATGTGTATCACTTCTATCAACTAAATCTCCACCTGCAACCACTGCAGTCTCACCTAGACCAGAACCAGGCAATTCGCACTGGTTGGGAGAATCCAATAAGAGTGAACTCAAACCATCAAGGTAAGACTTTTCTATACCCTCCTTTCCATCAGTGTCCATGTAGAGTAACCCTTCGTCATCAGAAAGATCGAACAACACCTCAAGATATTCTTGTGTGCTAGAAGTCATATCTATCATTCTATCACAAGAGAGTGGAGGTTCTAATTTAAGGTTTGAGGAGCCACCACCATATTCTAATGCATCCGACTCATTTGCAGCCTCAGGAATCAAATATTGATCTTGTAGCTGCAGGTCTATATCTGCAATATCAATGGCCAGTGCTTCTGTCGGAATGTCCCCGGAATTATGCCAAATTGGCATGTCGGGCAGAGGAGATGAACACCCAAAGCTACGAAATGACTGGTTTCCAAACTCTGAACCCACACTAGCCTGGTTCAATAAACCCTCAGCTTCAAACAAGTCACAGAGAGGCAAATCTTTTGATTGGACAAAGCCAGGGATCTCACTGCAGTCCCCAGTTAGTGAGATATTCTCTTCATATGGATAGGGAAGGTTGTTAGACACATTTTCCCCAACAAGCTCTTCTTGCCCATGATTTTGAACACCAGTGAAAGAGGGTGCAGTACCATTTCCAGTGGGCTCAGCAGCATGAGGCCCAAATTCAGGAAAGGAATGAGGCTTAATGCTGTAATCTGGGCCTTGAGCTTCCAGAATATTTGAAGCTGGATTACCAACTTTGCAATCTGCAGACGAGAATTCATTACCATCTCTAAAGTTAGAATAGCCAGATCCAGAAGCAAGATTGATACCCATCATATCAAATGGTTCACTACAAATTCTTTTACGCATGGCATAGTAATATTTCCGTACGCTTTCGGCTTTTCTCTTCCCTGAACTGGTAGCTATATCTTTCACGCCTTCTAACTTATTAGGTCTAAATTGATTTATTACCCCAGATCGTTCGATCTCAATCATGTGTGCCGATGCCTCTACAGAAACAACAGGATCATAGAGAAGAGAAACCCAGCGATCTTGCAGCTCCTGTACAGTGTATCGCCGAGAAAATTGCACGGCACCTTTAGCTAGAGATTCCAAAGATGCACCAGCCTAGAGTAAAAAAAAAAGAAACAGAGGAACAGATGGAAATTCAAGGTTACCATTCTGATGCATTAAAGTATGGATGATTAGGTTATCAAGGATAATCAAACATGATTAATAATGCGGAAAGTAACAAATGACTCCAAAACAGGTACTCAATGGAGTAATCAATGACTTTCTAAATTTTCATTTATTTTTGTATTTGTTTATTGTTTTTGGAAAGAAATAACAAGGTATGCAACAAGAACGCCTGATTATTTTTAATCCTATGTCTGTACTGCATGAATATAGAAATTTATAAGCATTCAACAGCTGTCTTATTAAGGACAAGGCAGCGGAAATAAATAGATTACGGCACAATGAGAGAAGATATAAAAAATCTCTAACAAATGTTTCACATTGAGCCATTTATTACAAAGATATGGAGACTATTACTTGTCCGCTTTATTCCAATAATAAATACATCAAAATATCACACTTCACACCGAGAAAAAGGCACCCATACTTTACTGACATAATTGTTTCCTTCTTAAGTTGAGAAAATGGCATCCAGGACTTGGCTTATATAACTCCCTTCTCACTTATTATGTAATAACGACAGAAAAGGTATCACAAGATTTTACCATGGCTGAACAGAAGGAATCCCAATGCACATAGAAAGCAGAAGATACTTATATTTGAGTAGAACGCCATATTTTCCATCTTTTAAACCTTTTTATTGTAATCAATTTCTACATAGTATGAAAAATCAAAGCAACCATACTATTATTTAAGCACCAAAGGATTATAAACTCGCATGAGATTTGAACGAGTAATAGCAAGATACGTTATGAAGTCAAATTATTAACTGTATTCATTATCCATAAAATAACTCAACGAATCATCTTTTTGATATAATATCATTAGTTTCACTGGTGAAGTACGTTATTCCTGGATGTGTGCAATGAGCAAACCAGTCAAGGTTCTGGAACAAATAACCAATTTACAAATTCAACTACATTTTACTTCTGCTCAAAGTTTCTACCATCTGAAGTTAGGTGAGATTGGTCAAATTCAGCACCAGCGGCACAAAAACATAACAGAAGCATTAAGAAGAAGAAAATGCACTATTTATTTCATATGCCCGTTCAAACGTACCATTTGGCATGTGTCTTATGTTGCCATCTCACTAGTTGGTAATTATCCTTAACAAAGAAAAATCATTCACACTTGAAAGATTTTTTGTCCCGATTTTGGTAATAGCCTATTTTGGACAACTAATGTGGATTCCTAGAATCACCACATTTAACCACAGCATACGGAACAAGGGCATATCGAGAATACCACTAATTCCAAGCTCGCAACAACAAATAGAAAATAAAGAGAAAAAAACAAACATTTAAGTCAATAAAATCACATCCTCATCAACATGACCAATTATAGAATACTTCCTCTTATCATAATATACATCCTTACACCATGCATTTCTAACTGAAAATAAACTAAACTCTGCAGGTTTCTCTTCATTAGGAATCAGCATTAAACCCATTCTACACAATGTAAGAATCACCCAAAATTAATTTTCTTCTGCAATCAATTTCACAAAAAGTTTCAACACGAAGCAGTAGCAGGCAAACAATGAACCTCTGGTATCCATGCAACAACATCGAGTATAAGAAATGCACCGAGACCAAAAACTTAAGCTTTCTAGGCACGCCATTACGAATAAAGACTCCAAATAATCATAACATATAAACCTAGACTAAAAAAAATTACTAAAAGCGAAAAATCAGAGGAGGAAAACACAATTCGAACTCCATGAAAGATAAGCTCTTTTCTCATTCAATCTCAAACAACTCGCAATCAATACAAAAACCAAAAGGGTTTCCAAGAATTGGACCTAGAATGTAGAAAAGGTATAGCAGCCATTGGTGGGGAGCGGTAAATTTCAACAAAATAACGAAAAAAGGAATTCAAAAAAGCTTGAAAATTAGAGTGTGTCAGTGTACCTCAACGGCGTTTTTGAGCAAAACGTCGTCTTCGGGAATCCAATGAGGAGGCGGAGCCATAGCTCCCATTGTTGTGCGCCTTCTGCAACTCTATTTTTGTGTGCGCCGCTTTCAGTTTTTTTTGCTTATTTCTTTGAATTTTTTAACACTCTCTCTCTCTCTCGTGGTGGGGCAGTGGCGACAACGGGAGCAGAGAAGAGAGAAACCTTATGCAAATTTTAGTAGTATTTGGAAAAAGAGTTTGGACTGTTTTGTGATTGGGTGTGGAGGCGTCAGTGCGTCACCAAAGGGCACACATCACATTTTCCCCTTTATTTTTTATTTTTATTTTTATTCCGAAATTAAAACCGAAAAGCCTTTAGTAGCAAGTAAGTCTAATCCGATTAATCTCCTCCTTTTTCTCTGCTGATGGTTCTGCTCCAATTCTTCATGTTTCTCGGGATTTTTGTTTTCGCCGATGATATTAATTTTACTAATTCCTATTTTATGATCAATAATTTGGTATCACTTTTCTTCAAGCTAGTATTTGTTCTAGTACAATGTGCATGGAGAATCTTTATACGTTAAGCTTTTTTATATAAAAACAATATTAATTCAATTTATACATACAAAAATTACGATCATAAGGAAAAGTGTAAATTTTATTATTATAATATCCAAATAACTCAATTTCAAGAAAAAAAATCGAATAAATTTTTGCTTTACCATCCACGATGTCAACTGATTGCAAAATTGTTAATATAGTTATTCATTTTTCTTGTAGTTCGATGGAGAAAAGTTTACTTTAAGTCATAAAATACTTTATTACTATGTTGTTATGTATACATAAATTTTTGAACTTAATTTTCCCATTTATTTGATAATAAATATTTGGTAGTAAAATTTTCATCATGCATCTCTTAAAGTAATTTAGACATGATCGAGTATATTTTCGTGGAGTAGTTAATGAGCTATGGGAGCACAAGGAGAACACGAGGGGTTTAACGTGGTTCGATCTATTGGAATAGATTTACATCCACGGAGCGAGAAAGAGAGCCTTTATTGCTTGTATGCAAGAGAGATTACAAGAGTATCAATTGTATCTTGCGAATTATGTAATCCTAGCATCTATTTATAGATGAGTAGGCCGAGTTCTTGGAGAGTTAGATCTCCTCTCGAGGTTTTCTCCTAGTAGGATTCGACTTTGAGTTTCACTGGGACTCTTCATGTTTATCTTCAGGTGGTCCGAGCCTATCCATACTTTTGTTTGGGCCTCTTGGGCTTTGGTGACTGCAGATCGCTTGTTGGGCCGACGTTGCTGGGCCGAGGTCGTTCGTCCGAGGTCGTCTTGGACGAGGTCGATCGGCTGAGGTCGTCTGGGACGAGGTCGATCGGCTGAGGTCGTCTTGCCCGAGGTCGATAGGCCGAGGTCGTCTTGGACGAGGTCGATCGGCTGAGGTCGTCTTGGCCGAGGTTGTTTTGGACGAGGTCGATCGGCTGAGGTCGTCTGGGACGAGGTCGATAGGCCGAGGTCGTCTTGGACGAGGTCGCTAGGCAGAGGTCGATGTGACGAGGTCGCTGGGCCACGGTTCTCAATTTGGGTTTGACCTTTGGTGGCTTGGGCCTGGTACTTGGGCTTGGCCCCTGAGCCTATATCCTATCAAGACACGACTTTATTATTAATTATTTATATGATTTGTACCATCTAGATACATACAGTGACAACCTTTTTGATCGAATGTGTAGGATAGGTGGGAGGTGGTGAAAGCATTAATGTGTTTGTAAGAAGTTATATCATTGAAAATATTAAAGATAATAGCTACTTTATATTTATATTATTTTAAATTTTATTTTATATATCATTTCATTTTGGTACATAATTATTTTTATTGGTTGACACACGTACTTTATCATATTTTTTAATTTCGCGTC
Source organism: Salvia sclarea (assembly GCA_036873715.1). Lineage (NCBI taxonomy): Eukaryota > Viridiplantae > Streptophyta > Magnoliopsida > Lamiales > Lamiaceae > Salvia > Salvia sclarea. The sequence continues at coordinate 10,085 of JAYJMF010252109.1, forward strand.
TTATGATTTACATATTGAATCTTATGTGTTATAGTGTGATTTGTGCTTACATTGTAATATTTTGGTGATGTACTTTTCTTGGGTTCTATTCTATGCACATTGAGGTTGTATGACCTAATTTGAAGATGGAGCCGAGAGTAGATCGTGATCAAGGAAGACTGGATTTCATAGGAAAGAAATACGCTTCGATAGGAGTTTATAGGTGAAAATTATGCGATTTCCCGCCAAATACAGGAGTATGGGCCAAAACAAAAATATTCGCATAGCTTCTTGCCCTATAGGCTATATAGCAGATAGCCTCACGGCGAGGATTTTACGATTTTTGGCTCATTATTTATGATTTTCTTTACTATTGATTTGGACTCTCAAAGTGTAATCACACCTATAAATTCCTCATTCCTAACATTGTTAGGGCCCAATTCAATAGTATTATTTTCAAGGTTTATTAATTTTAGAATTTATTGCTTTCTAGTATCTAGTTTTATCGTAAGGATTAAAGATTCAAGTTCAAACTGTTCATTGTCGATTGCAACATGAGTCATTCATTCTATTTAATCGTGTTTATTATTTATTTATTTTCTTCTGTTTTAATTGTGAGTAGTTAAATTTTTTAAACTGATCCAAGCTTATTTTAGAGGGCTTATAAGAGTTTTTCTAAGCAGTGGCGGACCCAAGGTTGTATAAGGGGTACAGCTGTACCCCCAATTTTTATTTTTATTTTATATATTAGTATTATTTATTACTCTCACTTTAATAATATTTGATTTGTACTCCCACTTTGACTAATTTTGACTCTTTATACCATAAAATAATCTTTTGATTGTTTTTTGCTAAATTAGGTTTACGTTTATTATGCCAATTAATTTCTTGATTGTTTTCTGCTTATTTGATAATTTATATGCGTATTTGTTTGTGTTTTTTGTTTTTTAGAGTTACGAATTTGTTTGGAGGTGAATATGAGATATATGTGATATGATTTCCGTTCAACTTTGTAGTTTATAGATAATGAAATGATTATATAAAAAAATCATGTATAAATGTTTTATATAAAAGCTCATAATTTTGAATATATTTTTAAAAATATAATGTAAAAGCTTAGGTTTCCAATATATTTTTCAGAATATGGCACAAAAAATTTGGCTCGGGGACTACACCCCGAACCCCCATATATTTTCCCCACCCAGACCAAAAATCTGGCTATGCCCCTAATTATCGTACTCCCAAGTATAAAATCCTGGGTCCGCCACTTGTTTTAAGAGCTTATAAGATACATTTTCTCAAGTGATTATAAATTGCTAAAGTGTTTGTATAATTGTACTTATAAGCTAGAGGGAGTGTTTCATAATTAGATAGAGCAATTCATCGGCATCCCATATCTAGCCAATTCATCGTCGTCCCAGATTTAATTTTCATACTACCGGCATCTACGCCCTCCGTTCCTCGATTTGGCGTTGCTGCCGTGGCCACGACCACTTCCTCCTCATGGCCCGCGCGCCAGCCCCTCATCAACGATCCCCCTCCTTCCTCGAATCGTCCGAGTTCTCCTCTTTTTGTTTTGGTGGTTGGGGAAACTTCAATAGCTGATAAATGAGTGGTAGCTTTTTTAGATTGAATTGGGTAATTTTTCTTTCACTCGGTGTAATTTGTTTTCGTTGGATTGGTGAAGATCGACGAACGATCATTGAGTTTGAGTTGTGAATTGATGTAGAACCATGCCTCTACATTGAGATTGATGAATGTTTCTTTAAATCGATGAATCATCTATTATTGAATACGTTAAATCTTTTTATTAACGTTAATGAATTGATGATGGATGAATCTGAATATCTGATGAATGGATAAATCATTATATCATTTTTCTGTTCTTTTTTTCTTTTTTTGGTTAAGATTAATGGATGAATGTGATGAATACGCATGAAGGATTAATCTTGTTTTTTTATTGATGATGATGAAGATTTGGGTTGTTTTGGCACTTTTTATTATTCATAAGGGCAAAAAAGTAATTTTATAATTTATCCAAAAAATACAATAATTTTATAACATGCATGTCTTGACGAAATCTAACAAAGTGGTACCCAATATTTGGTATTTCCTTCCACCCTTAGTGGCGGATTTGTTGTGGTGGTGGAAAGGATCAGGCTGATTTGCCGAGGTTGTGATGGTATGGTAGATAAATGGAAACACGGTGGTCATCATCTTAGTTGTTAAGGTAGGTCATTGAGGTCAGCAATACTGGAATTTTAAGAGGATTGAGGAAGATATTAAACGTCGTTTTTGGAGTTGGAGTTTGGCAAAGGAAACAATCTTGGCTGCGCAGTGGCGGATCTACATGGTGACATGGAGGTATAGCTATACCCTCCCCCCACACAAAAAACAAAGTTATGTATTGTTATTTATTATATTTTAATAAAATTAGATTTGTACCCCCACTTTGACTAGTCTTCATTCCTTGTGCAACAAAATATTTTTGAAAAAAAGATAAAAGAAAAGGAAAAAGAAGGAAACGAGGCTGCAGAATAGAAGGCAAAAAAGCAACAGCGGAACAGAGAATTAGGTTTATTATGCCCAATTAATTTCTTGATTTTTTTTAGAGGAACGAGTTTGTTTGGTGATGAATATGAGATATGTGTGATATGATTTCCTTTCAATTTTGTAGTTTATTAACGATGAAATAATTTTATAAAAAAATCATGTAAAAATATTTTTATATAAAAGCTCATAATTTTAATATATTTTTAAAAATATCATGTAAAAACTTAGGTTTTCACTATACTTTTCAGAATATGGCCCAAAAAAATCGGCTCATTTTTCGCCCCCCAAACCAAAATCCTGATTATCGTACCCCCAAATTCAAAATTCTGAATCCGTCACTGCGACTGGGGGAGGTTTTCCGGTATGGTCGTCGACCCCTCTTTAGTCTTTTTGGGGAAATATGTAACTGTCTTTTTCTTTGATACGTTTTTGGTTGGAAGAGGTTTCCGGGAGTGGTGGTTGACTACTCTTTTGCCTTTTTGGGGTTTGTATCTATTTTCCTTCTTTGGTACTTCTGGTACCAGTCTGATATAAAATTTCTTCTTTCCCGATCAAGAAAAAATAAAAAAAAATATACAATAATTCATAATATAATGAGTAGATATTATTTTATATTCTAAATAATATCCACTTTGTAAAAAAATATTAACTAACTTTACCAAAACAATTTTAAACCTAAACTATGAAGAAAAAATTATGTGGCATTTTCCGGCCCCAAAAGTATTTACTTGGTTTGTAGAATGTTATTGCATAACTTTTAAAACAAATGACATGGCACAAAATGATTGTTCTAGGAAAATTACGTCATTTTGTGCGATGTTGTTTTTCGGCTCAGAATCCTTGTGTGGCTCGCCGAAAAATGAACTCATTTTGTGACACATCATTTAAAAAACAATGTCATTTTGTGCCACATCATTTATTTTTCTAAAAAAAATTATACAGCGTCATTTGATGAGCCAAGCAAAGATTTTGGAGGCCGAAAAATAAATGTAAAATATTCTTGATTAAAATTTGATAATTTGAGATTTAGAAAAATATTTATTAAAACTCGTGATACTTTTAATAAAGTATGTATAATTTAGAGTTTAAAGTAATATTTATCTTAATATACTACGACAATCATATCTTCAATTTATACTGGGGTGGAATAGCAACAATAGATATGATATAGTATATGTTTTACAATGATCACCAGCTCGTTAGTTAAGTAATTAAGTTCTAATTAATTATTTTTTTAATTATATGAATTAATATTAATTAATTATCAAATTAAATTAATCAGATTTTCAGTTATTTAATTATTCATAAATAGCTTTTATTCATAAATGTTGGAGTATTATCTTTATTCAATACAAATATCATTTTAACCATAAAAATTTAAGAACAATCACTTTTATCCAAAATAAGTTTATTCTTATATCTTATAATATATAATAACGGTTCCGGATTCCGCATATGGTAAGTATAAAACTATATTAAATAAATATATTTTTCTATACATAATTGTATTAGTATTGAAAATACAATTAAAGCCGTCGTTATTTGGCTGCTTAAGAATTAGAATTACGGTATGTAACGTCAATTGCATATTCCTTTTTTAATTATGCAGAAT
>JAYJMF010252655.1:0-14215 GCA_036873715.1 Salvia sclarea
TGATATTTTAATCCCAGTAGGGTTTAGCCGATCATATAGATTTTTAGGCTATTGAATTTCGATTGAAAGCTAAGTTGGGCGGATGTTTAGAGGTTTTCTGGTGCCTTCTGTTGCATAACTCTGAATAACGTTGTTGATAATGTTTGCTGATTTTTCTGTACCTTGGTCACTGAAGGTCTGTACTACTATTTGGCTGCTTGCAAGCAAATATTGTGATTTAAAATTGGAGTGCCATAGATGTTCATAGTTTTACTCATCTTTCGTGGCTTGGATTTCCTAGTCACATTTTTCCTTGAATTTATCATGATTTCTCTGTATTAATCATGCTGTGAAACTGCAAACTTCTTGTACTCTATTGAGGGCACACACACACACACACACACACACCCCTTTGTGTGTCTGTACTATCAATATGTGTAAGTTACAATCTGGATGCATACTGGCCACTGGGGCACCTTATCATCTGTTGTTAATGGTCAATGTTTCTTGATAAATAGAACAGGATCATTAATAATCAATTATTAGTTGGTTGATGCTATTTCCTCGATTCTTCTTTCTAGTTTGATAGTTTCACACTTTTACTTCTTTAATAACTGTCAGTTTCTATATGTGACTTTTCCCCGTATGATTATTAGGTTATCGAAATCCTCAGCCATGTGAACAAGAGGGTGAAGCATCAGACAACAATTGGCCTACCTCTATCTGATTTATGGAAATTGTATATGGAATCTAGCTCTGCTCCCATGGTCAGAAACTTTTGCATTGTTTATATAGAGATGGCAATTGACCGTGTGCAGAAGGAGGTAGGTCTTCTGTTCTTGAGTAATTGACCTTCCTAAGTGAAGTTATTGAACATTTACTTGGCATAACCATGAAACTGCAGGAAAAACAACTACTAGCTCCTGTATTTTTAACCAACATTGCAAAGCTGCCTTCCCAACACCAAGATATATTACTTAAGATCACTGCAAAGGTAAATTATCTGCCATTTTCTTTGATTCCTTATTTTGAGATACATGTTCTTTTCTGTACATTTGTGTGAGTATGACTCTTAAATCCTTTAGCCTCTTTCACAGAGTAGTTAATTTATGAGCGATTGATAAAATTTTGTGCTTTCCTAGCCATGGGGAATCATAGAGAAATTCGTAAGATTTTTGGGCCTCTTTGCTAATGTGTATTAATCTTTGAGATTTTCTACATTCAGTCTTGGACTTCTCTTTTATTAGGTTCAGGAAGTCTTTAATCTAGATGTATTTGAACCAAACATAGATCCTGTACTCTTGTTATTTTTGTATTATATCAATGATAAGAGGAATTGATCAGAAAGCACAGAGACATTCATGCTTCGAAGGAAAATGCCTGGAGGACTATTTTTGCATATGATTAATATGTCCGTGCTTTTGTGTGCTGATGTTTTTACATCATTGATTTTTTTGTGTTCAAATTTGGACCTTTATCTCAGGGAAATTCTATAGTCTAGATGCAGTAGGATTGAACATATGTTCTTTTAAATCCAGAGGTCGAACCTTTTTACCGTTTCCTCAATTTTATAGGCTCAGTTTTCTTTGCACGTGTCAGGTCACTGCATTGCCTTTTCTATAACTTGTCGATACTTTATTTCTTCTCTATTTGTGCCTATCTGGTCCTTTTTGTATGCTTTGTCATTTCTTCAGCCAGAATACAAAAGGGGGGGTTGGTAATGAAATGGAATTGCGAATAATGGTAGTAAGGAATGGCTATATAGCATCTTTCATTCCCTTTATTTGGGACATATTTCGATTTTCATCTCTTTTAGGCTCTGCTGTGTTGAGTGATTTTTCATTCCTTAACTTAGGAAGGCCCTGCCTAATTATGCAGAAAAATAAAAAATAATGTTAAATGGGTGTTGGGGTGGCGGGGAGGAAGGGAGGTAAGAAAGGAAGGGGTAGCTGCTAGGTTCCAGATATACACTTCACGCCTTATTCTTCATTCCATTGATGCTTCCCTCTTAGTTCAAAACTTTTTCTGACTTAGTTCTAGCCCATTGTAAGAAAGGTCGAGTTTATCTTTGTAATTAAAAAATATGCTAGTCGTTATATAATTATCTAAAAAGACTTTTATAACAAGGTAGTTACCTTTAATATTTCTAAGGCATGGGCTGTGCAGCACTCTGGAAGCCGTCAATAAGGCAATACTATTTTTATTTGCGTCACTTATGGATTGGTGACTGACTATCTTTGGTTTAGGTTATTGGTGAATGCCATACATCTCAAGTCAGTGATGAGGTTATGGAAAAATATAGGGCATTAGGTTCTAAGGACCTCGAGATATTTCTTGAGTTTTGTCTTCATACAATTTTGTATCAGCCATCTTCTCAGAGGTTAGATTATAATCAGATGTTTTTCACTCAATGCATGTTTTCAGTTTTCACTTTTCAGTGTAATTGATTTTAATTCAACCAGAAAAGAAAAGATGATGGTTTCCTTTGCAGTGGAGGACGCCCAGCTGGGCTTTCAACTGTTCAACTTCAACGTGTTACTGGAAATGACCCCCCTGGTTATGATAAGCTACGTAATAGAAAGGTATGAATGGTCGAACATTAAATACTTACTACTAGTTATTAATAAATTCATTCAGAATAGTGCTGTCTATAACATATACTTTGACAAACACTCTTAATGTTAGATGTGATCTTCTCGTTTTTTCTTTAATAAATATTACAAGCAATTGACTGTTTGTATTCTGTAGACAGGAATGCTTAATATAATTGAAGGTTTGGAGCTTCAATCTGAACTAGTTTATCCTATCTATATAGCTGCTTGCACGGACAGGTAGAATATGTATAATTACAAATGCATACCAGTTTTTAAATCTATTAGAACTGTATATATAATATGGTGCATGTATTTTGGGTAATCTCTCCAACAGTCATGAACCTGTTATCAAGAAGGGGGAGGAGCTCTTGAAGAAGAATGCTTCTTCTGTGAATTTAGATGACCAGAATCTGATTAACAAACTATTTTTGTTATTTAATGGTGCGTACTGAAGAGTTTATTTGTATTTTTGTTTCCTTCTATATATCTCTCTACTTATTTTGATCGACTTTGCATGGTAGGTATAGATCCTTTTATTTTAGGTTGACATTGTAACCTAGTCTCTACTTCCTCTATATACACGGGATTTTTGTACTTGTGCTATGTCCATAACATATTTTGCGAACATATATCTTTCTTTTAATCTTGTTTACAGGGTGTATCATACATTTTTCAACTTGTGTAGACCCACATTATGAAAACTATTTTTTGGATTGGATGATTCGATTTACTTTTGGAAATATGTTAGAGTAGCATTTAAGTGAGTCCTTTCGTTTTTAAAAGTCACATGTGTTGGTCGAGTCCTTCAATTTTTGAGGTTGTAGTTTATTTGGACCTCCATTTATAAATGTTGTCATGCTTCATTATAAAACGAGTTTTTGTTTCACGAATTGTAGGAACCACTGGCTCTGAGAACATTGCTCCAGATTCTAAAGTAAATCCTGGAAATCTAGCCCTGAGAGTTAGGCTGATGTCTATTTTTTGCCGATCAATTACTGCAGCAAACAGTTTCCCCTCAACTTTGCAATGCATTTTTGGGTGCATATTTGGTAAGCTGGAAAGTTGAAACTCTGTGTAACATGGTATAATATGAATCATGAAGGCTTCATGAAGTAATGTTCCAATCTTGGTTATCATATCTGTGGCAGACTTGCCTGGTAAATTTATACCTATTGCTCTGATCTTATAGTCTGCATATATTAGTTGGCGGATGTTCTTAACGAAAATTATTTGGTTTGATTATTTTTATGAAAGTTCTACTTAACACTGTGTTCATTCACTTCTCTGGTAAATTGAGATGGAATTTAATTTCTTGGACTGGTGTAAAAGGTCTGCTTATACTTTTCTTATCCAACTTCTTGTTCTAAATTATGAACTTAAACATCTCTTAGAATTTGGATGCTTCCTAGTGATCTTAGAGTATGCTTAAAATTCTAGGGCATTGAACACTTAAGCTAAATGAAGAAAATAGAGTTATATCTTTACAATATGGGTAAGGCACTTTGATAGGATTGAATACATTTGAATCTTTCACTTACAGATGTGTTTGTCTGGTACTATATGAGTCCATTATATGCCTGCTTAATGCGCCTTGTTTTTGAATTTTGGCTACTAGATATAAGTAGACATTGCAGACACTGTTAGAATACTTTCTGTGAGTTGCTTACATTATAGGTCTATAATGTTCTGACCAAACTCAGGCTTTTTCAGGTGTGCCTTAATGCATGTTCAGATTTATTTTTGATTAATTTATTTGTTCCCATTGTTTGTTGGTCCATTTTGTTGGAAAGGAACAACTGGGTCTTCAATGATATTGAAGAACCTGTTTTGCTTAGAAAAGGATGTGGAATCTAGGGTGTCTTCTTGAGTCCAGAAAAGGATGCTGAATCTAGGAACTTGCTTATTTCAGATTTGCTTAGAGATTGAAGTTTGGCCCCTTTCGAAGTTTTTGTTCATCCTTTTGGCAGGTGCCAGAGTGGATATTTTGTTCCCTTGTTGTAAACTTTCATTTATCATCTTGCAATTACTTGGTTTCTTATCACATAATATAAAAGAAGGAAAAAACTTCCATGCAATAAATATACTCTGATGCTCCCATAACCAGGTCATACTTTGTCCGGCGTTTAGTTTCTTTTACTGAATTCACTAGCAATTTCTATTCTTATATATTTGTGTTACTCAGGGGCTGATGCCACCTCCAGGTTGAAGCAGTTGGGTATGGAGTTTACAGTTTGGGTCTTCAAACATGTAAGTAATGAACGATAATATTTCTGATTGAGATTCATCTAGGGATTCCTGTTGTGAACTCATCATAGGAAATCTTCAAGCATGTTAGTCCATTAATATTTTCAAGCAGGATGCATGTAAGGATTTCTTTTTCTTTAGGTACATGAATATTTAGTACCATAATATCAACAAATCATGTTATTTTGTAGTAGCAATTCCTGTTGTGAACTCATCATAGGAAATCTTCTTCTGTCATTTCTTTTCGATTCATTCCTAGATTTTGAATGCATGTTTTCAGTCTTCAGATATGATTTATGAATGCCAATCTAAGAACTGGTCACTTTTCTGACCCGAAAAATGTCTATGTTTCTCAAAATGCTAAGTAGGCTCCTTATGAAATATGTTTGGGATCTCTACTGTTGTTTAGCTCTATATCCTCTTTACATCACTTGGAATGGGCTTGATTGATTATTGTTTAACAAGCAAAGTGTAGCATGATTCAATGTATGAGTCATGACTTTTATGATTGTTTTGAGAAAGATTAATTATCTCAATGCCCTTTCAGTTCTTGTATGCATTTTCCCCTTTAACTTTTTTAGTACATACTTTGGCAAGTCATTGCAATTGATGGGTCAATTGTTGGATCTTGTCTTCTTGTATGCTGAATTTTCTTAGCAGCTTCCTTTTAGCTTATATGTCTAACTGCCCATAATGTCTGCTGGATCCACCATCTTTGCAGGCGAGAATGGAACAATTGAAGCTTATGGGCCCTATAATACTAACTGGAATTCTGAAAACCCTTGATAACATCTCATCTCTAGATTCTGGTCAGGTCCTCTGAGCTTGCTGCCAAATTACGGTGTCTAACATTAGGTCTCTGTATTACATTGTTATAGCCATAATTTTGTCATTGCTAATTATTTTAATCTCATTTCAGATACTGTTGCTAGGGAGACTAGAAGATTTTGTTTCCAAGCAATTGGATTGCTTTCACAGCGCATGCCTCAACTCTTCAGGTTACTGTTTCTGTTTTCTGTTCTTTTGTGAGGCCGTGGGATGGGGAGTTAAATGTCCATCTGGTACTGCCTTGGGATTCAGACTTTATAAGTTTACTTTTTCTCGGTTATCACTGGTAGGGATAAAATTGATGTGGCTGTTCGACTCTTTGATGCTCTGAAGCTTGAGGGACAGTACCTCCGCTTGATTGTTCAGGAAGCAACGGCTTCTCTTTCTGTTGCATATAAGGTATTGTAACCGCTTTGTCATCTTAATTGTTTAACCTGCATTTCTCATCTGACATTTCTCATCTTGCATATTGATGGTAACATTTTTCTTTTGTCTCAGGATGCTCCCCCAAAGGTGTTGAAGGATGTGGAGTTGCTTCTGTTGCAAAATTCTCAAGTGGTAAATGCATTGATATACTTGCTAACATATACAATTCATTCTACTTTCCTCTTCTTTTGGTGTTTTGTGTCATGGATTAGAATTAAATCATCTTCATCTTTTCACAAGGAACAAAGTGAAGTACGTTTTTGTGCGGTGAGATGGGCGACATCCTTATTTGATTTAAAGCATTGTCCAAGCCGGTTTATCTGTATGCTTGGAGCAGCAGATGCAAAATTGGACATAAGGTAACATGCTATAATCAAAGTTGAAGGAATCTATGTTTGGACTGTAGAGCGATAACTTTTTATTTAATTAAGTTGGCCTAGGAATCATTAGTATTTAAATATAATGAAAGTTGTTGTTTAAAGGTTAGGAAGAATTAATCACAGCTAGCTGCAATCTGCTGAGCAGAAATTTCTTCCTGAGGGATCAATATGTTCTCTTTCAATTCAAATATTTTGCTGGTATTAATTTCTTGTCTCTTAGTATGAGTACCCTCGGCTCTATCGCTTTGTTGATCTGTTTAAAGAAATAGGAGAATTTTCGATGATGATGGAGAATCACTTGATAATGTGTGGGAGAGTTGAAGATTATAGCAGAGTGGATTTCCAACACTAGGAATATAAGTATTTTTATCTGTGCATGACATTATTAGAGACTGGAGCTTTAAGTTTTGTTATAGGGCTTCTCTTTTTTGGGTCAGTAGGTGGACCTTTTGTTCTCTACTTGTATTGTTATTATACTCCCTCCATCCCAAAGATATTGGCCTATTTTCCTTATTGGGGTGTCCCAACTATATTGGTCTGCTTCCATTTTAGGAAACTCATACAACTTTAAATAATATATATTTCTATCACCACTTAAACACTATTTTTCCTCCTTCCTTAATTTCCTTGCCCAAAAGAAATAGGCCAATATCTTTGGGATGGAGGGAATATTAATAAAACATTTCTTATAAAAGAAGAGATGAAGTAACCTCTAGAGTCTTAATTGCATAGTTGCCGCAAAATTAAGTTCCAGCAGCTCTTCTGGCCATTTTATACAAAATGTGAAGTTTGGATAGTAACCTGCCAAAAAATAGATAAATATAAAAGGTTTAGGTGGCAAGTTGAAAAAATATGCAGTCAGAAATTAGAAATTGTATCTTAAAACTTTTTATCTGCATGTGTCTCCAGAAATTGTAGGGGTTTTGTCATGTGAAGTTTAAAGTGTTCTCTTATCATACTTCATAATTTTCATAGAGAGATGGCGTTGGAAGGATTGTTTCCTGGTGAAAAACTAAGGAACTCAGTGTCGCAAAGCATCTCAATTGAGTACCCCAAACTTTCAGACATGCTGGCTTACATGCTAGAGCAGCAGCCAGCCATCTTACATTCCACTGGGGTTGGAGATACAAAACTTCTTTTTCAGTCCAAGACTTATGTGGTTATGGTGAAGTTTTTGTTGAAGTGCTTTGAGACAGAAGCTGCTCAACCTAACTTACCTGAAGAATCTGGGTTCTTAAATTCAGTGGAAAGACTCTGTTTATTGTTGGAAAACGCTATGACGTATGAAGGTTCTGTTGAATTGCATGCATCAGCTTCCAAGGCTCTAATTACTTTGGGATCTCATTTTCCCCAGGTAGATCTATTGTTGTGCAAAAAAGTAACTTGGTTCACTCTCTGATTGCTTGTTCTCGATGACAGATGATTGCATCTCGCTATGCTGAAAAAGTTTTATGGCTTAAACAATATCTGAGTCATTTGGACTATGACACCCGTGAGTCTATGGCACGTCTACTTGGAATTGCTTCCTCTTCCCTTCCAATTTCTGCTGCAACTGAACTTATTAGTGAAGTTATATCTTCAATTAGTGGAACACAAAAATTGAGGTTTGTCTCAGTGTTTTTCAACTTTAGGTGTTTATTGGCACTATCTACTATTACCTCATTGTCATTTACTTCTTGTAATCTGTAGGTTTGAAGCACAACATGGCCTGCTATGTGCTTTAGGATATGTTACAGCAAACTGCTTGTTGAGCGCTCTTCCTGTAAGTTATTCATTTCCTTAAGACGCTGAAGAACAGGCATCTCTGTATTTTCCCAATACAGAATATTAGTGGATATGATTATCACTAATTATGGGTCTTAGTAAGTAGATTTGATGGTTCTTTATGTCTCTATACTGCTGGTATATACGGTTTTGACGTTGTGCGCTATCGCTGTTCTGTATTAGTTACATGTGGTTATATCTCTTACAATCAGCAGTATATAAAGTGAAACATATTCCTGCTTTCTGAAGTATGCAAAACTGAGAATTATGATAATATCAATGAAATATTACTTCCCATTATATGCATAACTACATATATGTTGAAATATTAATTCTGGTGAGATTTCGTGTCATCTCAGATCTTGTTTCCTGCCTTCTAAGTTCTGCTTGATTCTTATCTTTTGTTTATGACTGATGTGCTCTATTGTTTTTCTTTTGTATTCCTATGCCTTGCTCACAATTTATCGTAGATTCTAAGCTTTCACCCCAAGATATATGGTTGTTCCTCTTAGACATGCTATTTGGCATTGATTCAGTGAGTTGTTATAGATTATTCCTCGGTTTGCCCGTGACTTCACCATTGATCTTATTCCATGTCCTTTTTCATTCTCACCAGATCTCCAATTCAGTGCTTCACAGTGTATTGAAATGTCTGGTTGATGTAATCAATAATGAGAGCTCCACATTAGCTTCTGTGGCGATGCAAGCCCTGGGACATATTGGAATCTGCACCCCACTGCCTCCACTGGTTATTGATTCGGCTGAAGGTGAAGTGAAGTGTGCTGGTTAAATATTCATGAATCATGATATTTGTGTCATTTGGTGTAGCTTCTCGTGTGATGCAAATCCGTTTACAAATATCATAATACCAATTTTCTTTATAAACCTGCAGTTTCAACTTGGACCCTCTTGCACCAAAAATTAAGCAAACTGCTCTCTGGTGACGATATTAAAGCAGTCCAAAAAACTGTGATTGCTTTGGGGCACATGTGTGCAAAAGAATCATCTTCTTCACACCTGACTATTGCTCTTGATCTGATTTTCAGCCTTTCCAGATCAAAGGTAGGTGAAATATTATGATAATTATTAGAGAATCAGTGGCATCCTCACATTCTGCAATCCCTGGCAGATATTTATTTATAAGGAACTTGTAGCATAGACATTTTAGGTTTAATTTGAATGAGATTAACAGTTGTTTGGAAATTAACCTATACTTTGGCTTCTTAAATATAATTAACAGGTTGAAGATATTCTATTTTCTGCTGGAGAAGCTCTTTCATTCATGTGGGGAGGCGTTCCTGTCACTACTGATGTGATTCTCAAAACTAATTATTCTTCATTATCCTTGAGTTCTAATTATTTAATGGGAGATACATCCTCATCTCTGCCAAGGCTGCCTTCAGAGGAATTCCAAAATAATGAAGATTACCATGTTGCAGTTAGAGATGCTATTACTAGAAAACTATTTGATGTCCTTCTGTACAGCAACAGAAAAGAGGAGCGCTGTGCTGGAACTGTCTGGTTACTATCACTTACAATATATTGTGGCCATCATGCAAGCATCCAGAAATTGCTTCCAGATATCCAGGTTTGTACTTGAATAATTGTTTTTGAGTTTGAAAAGGTGTTTGATTCACCCTTCCGTGCCCATGGATCAAATTAGTTGCAGTTAAAATCAAATATTAGGATTGGAATAGCTTTGTTGTGCTAGAAGCTGGTTTCTCGTATGAGTTGCATCTGGAATTGAAATTCTTTCTAAGACTAAACCACATGGTTTATGCTGCTCTTTAATGGATGAGAATGGCACATTCTGTGGGAAATTTTCTTGTTATTTGATCAAGTTTTTTTAAATAAGGCTTCATAAAGCTTCTACTATCTCCACTAAGATGGTTCTTGCACATACCACTTCTTAACTTGTGATTTAAGCATTTGAAATTCAAATATTGCCCGAAAATTTATTTGAAGAACAATAAATGGCTTTTGCTCTTTAAATTGCAACCTTTTCCCTTGGGGCTTTTATGTGACTCCTCCAGCATGCTTCTTATTCTTTGCCGTAGCTGGAACAGACTCCTTAATGCTTCATTGTTTTGTTGCATGAGATTGGCTCTTCATGTGCTTTGTTATTCTAACCATGAAAGTTGTGGAGAGCTTGTCTCTCTTGGTGCGCATATTATCTTAGAACATTTTTACCTCTACTAGTAAGTTCAAATAATCGGTGTCAAACAAGGGTCTAGTATTATTCAATGACTCCTTAAAGTAATTGAAAAAAATTAAAATAAAGAGATGATTCTACCTCCTTTTTCCTGTCTTTCTGTTCCAATGTTTCCAGCTGATAAGCTTAATCAAATGATTTCCCGCAAATATCTTTGTTAGTATTGGAATTCATAAGTACATGCTGCAAAGCCACATCTGATTTAACGTAATATATTCATGTTGAAATTTCAAATGTTTCTGAGAAGAAAAACTCGCTCTGTTAGCTCTCAGATTTTCTGAAAAGGTGTTTATGTACTACAGGAAGCATTTTCACACCTTATTGGTGAGCAGAATGAACTTACACAAGAGTTGGCATCTCAGGGCCTTAGTATTGTGTATGAACTCGGTGATGATTCAACAAAGAAAAATTTGGTTAATGCACTTGTTGGAACCCTAACTGGCTCAGGGAAGAGGAAGAGAGCTGTTAAGGTCAAGATACATGGCTTTCTGATCCTGTCTCATGATCTTGCTTATTTATAATGTATTGTTCCTACATCTTTTTAACTCTGTTCTTATGGGTATAATCTTCAGCTGGTTGAGGACACTGAAGTGTTCCAAGAAGGTGCATTTGGTGAAAGTCCTTCTGGAGGGAAACTGAGCACTTACAAGGAGCTCTGTAACCTCGCTAACGAGATGGGGCAACCCGACTTGATCTATAAATTCATGGATTTAGCCAATTACCAGGCTTCCCTTAATTCAAAACGAGGTGCTGCTTTTGGGTTTTCTAAAATAGCCAAGCTTGCAGGGGATGCCTTACAACCTTACCTCCGTGCATTGGTTCCTAGACTTGTTCGCTATCAGTATGATCCTGATAAGAATGTACAGGTACTGATCTCTCAGTGCTATAGGTGAAATGAAACACTTGGCTTGTCAATGTGCCGACTATCATGCAGATTCAGATTTTATCTCTAAAATTTCATCAGGACTGATTACTTACCGAATAAAAACTACAGCTTCTGGTTTCTGTGCTCCATGTTGCCCCTAAACATATGCTACTGGACTTTTCTTTATTACCCCCCCCCTCCCCTCCCTCCCTTCTTTATTTCCCTCTAACTAGCTGTAATTTTCTTTTGTATGCTTATCAGGATGCGATGTCACACATCTGGAAATCATTGATAGCAGATTCAAAGAAAGCAATTGATGAACATCTGGACCTTATTTTTGATGATCTGTTGATACAATGTGGATCTAGGCTCTGGCGGTCCAGAGAGGCTTCTTGTCTTGCTCTTGCAGATATACTCCAGGGACGCAAATTTGACCAGGTTGCTATCTGGGTTTATCAGTATACCATTGTTGTGCTTTTTTTTTTTAATCTTTGGGAACTGTTGCCTAAAAAACATAAGAGTACTTTTGGGGCTACTGTTAAGTTAATCTAAATCCTTCATGGCCACTTTGTCAAAAGCCAATTCCTTCTGTTCCCGGTTTTCCATATGTTACCTAGTTCTCTACCTTTTGAAATTTGTAGTATCGACTCCTGAAACTCTGGTTTTTAGATTTTCTATTTTATTCTTATTGACTTCCAGTTCCCATGTACCAAAACAGATGCGCTATAGAGGAGAAAGAACACAACTACACAAGCCAAAACCAATGACATCTTGACCATATTATGTGTGTGAATATAAAGAAAAACAAATGCTACATATATGTTTCTCCATTTTTTCTGAGTATTGATTTATTTGAACAAAAGAATAGAAGAAAAAAAAAACCTTGTCATGTCAATCAGATTCAAAAGCATCTTGATAACTTTGTAGAGGTCACATATGGTATTTTGCTTCTAGAGGTCCACCTATATGATTAGGTAATTTGGATAAAAAAGGCAGTTGCTTGTATTGCCACAAAATCAGTATGGAAAATGTGAGTTTTGAAATCATGTCATATTACAGTTTAATTTAGGAAATCAATTTGTAAAGATCTTTTCTTGTTAGGGATTCATGGTCAGCTAAAGTTTCAGCATCCTTGAGGTGTTCCCACTTCTTTATGCCATAGACAATGTGTTCATGGTATAAGCTGAACCTGTAGCTTGCTCTTTCATTAGACTGTTTAAAGAGTCACCAACTTCAACTCTAGTTACCTGAAATCACTAATGTCAGCCGGAATAGGTTTTTTTTAGAATGACCTATGCTGAGGGGCGTGATAAGATTGTTCCCTTATGGACTTCTCTGTTGTTGTCATAGGTTGAAAAACATTTGAGAAGTATATGGATAGCTGCTTTTCGGGCTATGGATGACATAAAAGAAACTGTCAGAAATGCGGGTGATAGGTTGTTCCGTGCTGTTGCATCATTAACTGGGAGGCTATGCGATGTTTCCCTCACACCAGTTTCAGAAGCAAGACAGACAATGGCTATAGTTCTGCCATTATTGTTGACAGAAGGCATAATGAGTAAGGTTGACAGTATTCGTAAGGCTTCCATTGGTATGGTCACAAAGCTTGCTAAGGTAAACCCTGTGGTTCTAAAAGAGCATACTTAAGTTTGTTATAATTCTTTTGGTTGCTCTCATTTCACTTAAAATTTTTGAAAGCCTGGTTTCATCTCTTCAGTTTCTATATCATCTGTATATCATGCCATCTCCCAGCTAAGTCATCCAAGTTTTATCATGGAAGGTTTTGTTACCATACTTCATAACCATCTAATGAACTCGTAGATTCTTAAAGGTCTCTATGGTGCCTTTTACTGTGTATTTCTTAGTGTTGCCGATGGTTTCCTATTTTATACCTCGCTCTTTTGACAGTGATATCTGGTTATGGTTATTTCCTGCTCCAAAAATTTGTAACCTTCTTAGCTAAAGACAAAGTACACCTTTTCTAGATGATAATATCCTTATATTTATGTTCTCCCGAGGCATTCGCTCAAAATTTCATAAGCTTGTATGATTTTTTTACATTTTTAAATCTTCCTTTTTGGTGGCTAAGAGATTTTCTTGTATTTATATTGATAAGGATGCATTATAAATGCCTTCTCATCACCTATTTCTTGCCCAAGGTTGTTTATTTTTTTATTAACATTTCATTTACAGGGTGCAGGAATTGCAATTCGCCCATACTTGGCTGATCTTGTCTGTTGCATGTTGGAAAGCCTGTCGAGCCTTGAAGATCAAGGAATGAATTATGTTGAGGTCTGTCATCTTTTACTCTTATGAACACTAACATTGTGCCACTATAACTGATTTTCAAATTATTTTTCCTTTACTGCATTTGTTGATGATTTTACTGATCTATAATCTAGATGTTATTACATTGTGACAGTTTATTTATTCTCCATCATGTTTTCCTCCTTACATTATTAACACTTATTTTCTTGCTATCTACTAGATGCATGCAGAAAATGTGGGAATACAGACTGAAAAACTAGAAAACTTGAGGATTTCAATTGCCAGAGGATCTCCAATGTGGGAAACTCTTGAATTCTGCATAGACGTCGTTGATTCCCATTCTCTAGAAATATTAATTCCTCGTCTTTCACAGCTGGTCCGTTCTGGCATTGGCTTGAACACCAGGTATTTTGCTAATACTTCTATATTTAAGAACTCGTATAACTAAGGCTCCAGAGCCATACATGTTGCATAATAGACTTAGGGGGTGTTTGGTTTCCTTGATTAGCCTTGATTGATAAAATAATCAAGGCTAATCAAGTGTTTGGTTTACATGATAGGGCCCGTGATAGATTATTTGGCCCGCATGTTATCATCCATTTGCTTGATTATTAATCAAGCCAAATTTTGGTTGATTATTTAATCAAACCTTCAA
>JAYJMF010252876.1:0-14209 GCA_036873715.1 Salvia sclarea
TTTCCAACTATTCAATACAATTTATATATTTTAATTAATTAATTGCATAAATTTAATTTATTTTAAGTTAAAAAAATTAAAATAAATTAAATAATTGTCAAAGCCTTCAAACATGAAGGATTTTGATGTAGAACCCGCGGGCTCTGCAAATTAATAATAAAATATTAATATTTTTTATCCAAAGCCCTCCATGTTGGAGGACTTTGATGCTATCAGTCTTCAATGCATTTTAGTCTCTTCACATGCTGAAGGAACCCTTTTCTGCCACATCCCTTTTTTATTTGGAAAAGATGGTGATTGGGTTGAAATGGATTTGGGAATCATCAACAAGTTTCAGGATTCTGATTCCTCTCTCTCTCTCTCTCTGGACCACTTTCAATGCTGCTATTTCCTCTGCTCTGACAATCTGCACTCTTCATGTAGGTGTAGTTTTTAGATTTTCTATTTACTTATTTTCCTCTGCTTTTAAGTACACTATATTTCTTCTATTCTTCGCAAGCATCATATATATTTCTCCATATGAATAGTCTTAGGAGATGTTAAACGCACTAATCTTCAATTTGATGTGGCTGTCCATCATATTGCATGGTCCAACTTCGCTATATTTACTAGTAATTTCGTATTCAAGATCTAGAACTTTTGCTTTTAATCTTTTTCAAGTTTTACATATGAATCATTCAATATATAACTAATATTGGCATGAATACGTTACTAATTGATAGATTTCTTTTTAATTCACTCTAGACATGTAATTCGAGTTATAATCATGGCATGCTCGAATATACGGCTGGACTAAATTGCTAGCTTATTAATATATTAAGAAAATTATTACTCCCTCCGTCCCATTCTTCTTGTCCCGCTTTTCTTATTGGGCCGTCCCATTCTTCTTATCTCATTTCTTTTTTTAGCAAAAATTTACACACAAAAAGCATGTGGACCCCATATGTACTATACTCTCTCACACTCATCAACTCCATTTTCTTAATCTCTGTGCTCAAAGAAAGGGGACAAGAAGAATGGGACAGAGGGAGTAACAAATTATCAGCACAAGTCTCTACCTTAATAAGATTTAAGAGCATGGTTGTTCTACCTTTTGGAAATCAAATAACTTCGCCATTTGAAGCCACTTCGTAAGGTACAAAACGTATAGATTTATATTTGATATAGTATTAACATTAGTGCCTATTGAAAGCATTTTTCAAATCATAATTTTTTATGATATGAGTGATGATGTCAATATAGCAAATAATTTCTCTATTTGATAATGTTACCGATTCTTTAATTCTTCGGCAACGTTTTCGTGTATTTCTTTTCTCTCGGAATAAGAAAATAATTTTGTATGATTTTTCTTTGTTGATAAGATTTCTCGAAGGATTGCTATATGTTTTTAGATATGACAGATACACAGGGTTTGTTTTTTATTGATTTATAATTTTCAAAGTAAAATGAATTGATGTGAATAATATATCCAATCGAATCAATGATATTAAGATGGAATAACTTTGTTTCTTGTGCACAAGATGTAGCCACAAGTTTATTAGAAAGTGTGTCTGTAGTATTATTGGAGTTCTATGTATATTGATTGCATGACTTTATTAATTGCATAGACATGCATGGATTATTATAAATTCAGAAATAAATTGATATAATAGCCATGATTTGATTATGGATTAATTAACACTGCATCAATTTTGTAATTTCTCGAAGAAATATAAGTTGCAATTCTCAATAATCTTGAAGATCGTAGAAAAAGAATTATTGATGTTATTGATGAACACAATAATATATCTTCATATCAAATATGATGTGATTATCATTAACACATCAAATAAGATAAATATTCCCGAAGAATATTAAAATATTGAGATCATATTTGTTTTTTTAATATTTATTTTGAGCATTTAATTTGTACTCCCCAATTCTTATCATTATATTGATTTAAATTGTTGCTCCCGAAGTAGCACAATTAATATTCTTGAAAAATATTAGATACTCTTGAAGAAGAGTAATTCATATTTTAGGTGATATATGTTTATCCCTAATGAAAAAAGTATAACTTAATGTTATATTGACATTGATTTGTTCATTTTTTACTTGTGGAATAATATTAAAATTGAAGCTCGAATATTATATTAAAAAAATCCCCGAAGGATTGTTCATTGCTATAATTTATATGACAATATTCTTATTGTCGTCTCTAAAAGAGCTTTATTGATTCATTCGATGAGTATTGAATTAATTATACACGATATATTATTTGAACAATTTTCAAAAGATTGTGACATTTTCAAATGTTATATATTATTATAACAATTCCCGAATGATTGATCTAATGTCAATAACAATATTGGCTCTAGAAGAGCCCCAGATGAGTATCAAACTCATTACATGATGTGTTTTGTATCCAATAGTCATGTTGCGATTATTTTATAATTCAAAGATCCAAATCATTAAGGCATGAATATTTGGATCAATATATAATTAGTGCGTGATTAAAATATCTCCGAAAGAGGATTTCTCATATGATAATTTCACATACATATATGAGTTACATGAAAAATACATGTATACTATGTCAAAATACATATTTTGAGCCCAAAGTTGGTATCAATTGATCCAACTCAAAAGTATCCCCGACATTAGGGAGATATATGAAATATAAATAAGAGAATGTCGGAAAATTCTTGATGAATTAACTATCTAAATTGATGCACTATGAACTAGAAGTTCAACAAGTCAAATATTGCCTAATGAGTGGCTAAATCTCATATACACGATATGCATTAATAAGAATTTAAGTCCTTGATGGACTAATTAAATCCATTGATGTTTCTTGATGCCGAAAACACAAGAGATCTATTGTTGCTAAAGATAAATTCCATGGAATACAGGACTCGATTAAAGAAATCAAGTCATTTCATAAACTTTCCGAAGAGGGTCGTCTTGAAGACAAGAATCCCAAGGCATTTGCACGTGCACTCAAAAATTATAATATTGGGATTACAGAATGATGAAATCAATACTATGAGAAGTTTTGTAAAACATGATTTTATTAAAGTGGTCATGAACTTGTGAATATGGGGGAATAAATAATAAAATAATCAAAGTTGTCGACAACTTGTGTCTCAACAATTGCTCGTGGAGTGCCGGAAGCACTAGATAAAATAAAAGGCAATTGAGACAAAGCTTGACTCGCTAATAAAAACCAATAAGTGGTAAGAAATATGCGAGCTAGCATATCAAGGGTTTGAGTACAAGCTCAAAACATATTCTCCCATTAGCATGCATTATGTTCCGTTATAATCGTTAATACAATTTGTATAAAAGTCCACGACGGACTTAACATTCCTAAAAAAGTAGGAATATTAAATTCGCAACATGAACTATTTCGAGTTAGAAACATTTTATACAGTTGGTTAAACAACTCACTAAGAAATTTCCTTCCGAAGAGGATACATGAATAATTATATCAAATACTAAAGACGAAGTTTGAAATGAAAGACTTAGATATAACTAAGCATTGTCTCGACTTGTTGATCGAGCATATATAATGGAGAAATTTTTATCCATTTAGCTACCTAGTGGTTGTCTTTCCACTTGAATAGAATTTGAAGTTAACTTGCTAGCAAGTGTTAATGTCTCTCCAAGGAGAATTTGCAATGGTATTAACCATATTTGTCTACTACATGAAATAAATCGAGATTCGATATTGGTGGCTACTTTGGATGTTATTTATATAATCTCCATAATGTTCATTCTCATATTAGTCATATTTAATATGATATGAGATATATTTTTGCATTTGTGTTGCAAATAATGTTTGGGCAAATAATAGGAAATTTATTTTCCACGTAAGCTCCCGAAGAGCGATAATGATAATCTAGCATATTTGTTTACTAGATCTCTCCATGTACAAAATATATTCATTATATTGGAATGCAAGATTGTCATCTTAAGGGGGAGAAACGATAAATTATTCTAAAGATTATTGTCGACCCTGAAGGTCTTAAATGATCCTAAAAACCAAATGGTTGTACTCTTTTTCCCTTCCTAAGTTTTTCCCAACGGGTTTTCTTAGTTAAGGTTTTTAAGGAGGCAACTTAAACATGAGCAAATTTGTGCTATGTACTTTTTCCGTCGGATTTTTCCTATTGGGTTTTTCCGATGAGCTCTTTAATGAGGAATGGATATCATAAGTTGAAGGAGACTACTCTATGAAGACAACTCAAAGGAAGATACGACAAAGGGTTGTACAAGTGATCAATTTGGCGGACTTATTCAATAAGGCGTTATCAACATCAACATTAGAGATAAACAAGGTCGACATGGACCGACTCAAAGATCTACAACGATTTTTTTCAGGGGGAGCAGTGTACTCTTTTTCCTTCGATCAAGTTTTTGTCCCATTGGATTTTTCTTGACAAGGTTTTAATGAGGCAACATCCTTATAGGGTTCGACATCAAGGGGAGTGTTATAGAATATATGGAATGCATTGACCAACCTTATATATGTGATGTCTAACCTTAACCATAACCCTAATACTCCCTATAAATAGAGGCTTTAGCCCTCATTGTAATACACACTTGTATACTCTTGAATACATTGTTATTCTCTCTACATGTTCCCTCTATATTATTCTCTTTAATTTATCACAAGTATAATTTAATTGCTCAAATTCTTTAATTTGACGTAGATAGGCGGCCGACGTATGATCAATTAAATTACATAAAATTATAGTAGAAAATTTTGAAGCGTTTAAGATGATGACACGTCTAGAGAATGTGACATGAAATCCAAAAACTAGGAATGAAGTTTAGGAAATCTATTGCTTTAAACAATCCAAATAATTATGGCTATTGTTAAAAGTCAAGGCCTCATCGCATAATATTTTACTTGAAAACTAATGCTCATTTTACACCGTCCTTAATTATTGAGTGCTGCTGATCCTGATTGGCTGGACGTCCATATAAATACACTCATTACTTCAATATTGGAGAAGATAATTGCATTATAAAATTGGAAAAATAATATGACACCTTTTATAATTATTATTGTATTCCAAAGCTATAATCATTTTGAGTAAGAAAATAGCCAATAATTGAAAAAGAATATGATACATTTATGCGATGAGTATTACTATATATTATGGGAGTAGTTGAGATTGTTACTCCTCTATTTTATTACTTATACATGAAAACTCCAACAATATCATTTTCGATTAACGTGATCGAGCTCTTTTGTTTTAAATCTATCGGATTATAATAATTGATCAACAGTCTTCCTAAAAATTACTTAATGAGTTTTATGGTCAATATATTTAAGCCCTCAAAATTAAGTTGAATGGATATTTGCCTCCAATCGAGTTGTTATGTAATTGGTCTTCTAATTATGATTTTCTTCAAAATGTTTTGTTAACTCATTAATCCTTTTTTATATATCCCTTTTAACCTTTTGCTTTTTATTTTTATACTACTCATTAGAGTGTTCGCAGGCCGCAGCGACGCCCGTTGGGCGCGGTTGTTGCGCTGCGCCTGCGGGCGCCGCGCGACCTCCTACCGATGCAGCCTGTCGGCCGGGGAGGGCGCGGGAGCGGTTGCGACTGCCCAGGGGAGGCGGTCGCAGGACACGCGTACTCCCCTAGCCGAGACACGTCCCCCGACCTCTTTTTTTAAATTTTCAATTTTTTTTTATATATATTTTTATATTCAATTTCAATCTATAAATACCCCTTCTTCTCATTTCATTCCTAAATCCATTCCAATCTTCTTCATTTCTCTACTTTAAACTCTACACAAATTCTCACATCTTTTTCAATTTTTTTTTTAAAGAATCCCAACGACCCATATCTTGGTTTGGTTACGACGGGTTAAATCCAAATTCTTTGGCCCCTTCGAAAAATTGTATTGTAATTTTCCAAATGTTCCATACAATTTAATTATTTTAATTTGCATAGTTTTAATTTAAATTATTATAATTATTTAAAAAAATTACAAAAATATATAACTAAGCCCTCCAAGATGCAGAAATGAAGGGCAACTTCATTTCACTAATTTTTTTTTTTTTTTTAAAGCTAAATCCTTCATGTTGGAGGGCTTTGTTGTGAACAATGAACACTCTTACCTAGCTCGGAAGGTGACGTAAAAAATGCGTCATTGATTAGATCATTTAATTTGGATAAAGAAGGATAAAATCATATGAAGACTGTGAAATACAACTTCAACATGCATGTGAAGCCTATTCTTCTTTTGACTTCTAGTTATTAGCCTTGTACACGTGAAAATGACTATTGCTGCGAAATTTTAAATATTTGGAATTAAAAGATTTACCATGTGAATCCCATCCAATATGATTTATATTCCCCCACAAAATAAGGATATATCAAAATATATAGCACTGGCGTCTAATAAACAATTATTCGCCTTTTAGAAGAAGAAAAAATTGTCCCTTTTCAATTATTTTTTATATAAGTAACTATTTATATTTGATACAGACCGGAAATTTCTGTGGGCACAATAAGGAAATAATATGTTCAGCAGTTCGGATCGATTAGGGTCCCTCTAATAGTGTTAGTTTCTAGTTTTCAAAAAATATAAATTATCATTGGAGGTTCTAGAAACTAGTTTCTCATGGGACTCATCACAAAAATAAGAAACTAGTTCCCAAAATAGAAACTAGTTTCTTTTGGGATCCACATTATTTTTTGTATTTTTCTTTTTTCTGTTCCCATATCCTTCACATTACTTTTTTGTTTCTAGTGCATTTTTTTGTATTATAGTTGGACCCTCAAATAAAAAAATTAGTTTTATTATTGGAGGATAAAAATAGATGAATTCCCAAAATGATGTGACATATAAAAAACTAGTTTTTAGTTTCCACCATTGGTGGCACCCTTAGTCTTCTGCAATTGGATTGGGCCCCACTTATTCTTTATCCGTTGCTTAGTTATATTTGTGAATTGTGATGCAGCAATATTACTTTTTTTTTCCAGAAATTATAACTGGTACGAATATATACAAAGATGGGGGGACGACTACCTGTGCAGGCGGGACAATTATCTACACAAGAATGAAAAAACTACCCACACAAAAATGGTAAAATGATGCAGTAATATTATTAATTGGTAATTGAGAAATAATCACAACTTTAGTCTTTAGCAGTATTATTTATTAACAAACGTAAATATTAGAAGTTCAAAAATCAAAATCAAAATTCTGCAATCGGTATTCGGTATGGTATATACATGAAATGAACGAATAAGAATGAAAATAAAATAAAGGAAATAACAATTATTATTATTTATGTATTATTACATAATACTAATAATAAATTAATAATATTACATAATTTATTATTATAATTTTTTTTAATAAAATATTATTAATTACAAATTGTCATATAACATATTAAAAAATTTAATGTCCATGTCGTCCTGATGACCGGAATCTGGCGAAATGCTTAATTGGCACCCCGAAAAGCCACGTAAACTGACAGATTGCATGTAAAAGAATAAAAAAATATAGAGATTGCACACATGGCATTAATATTTAAAAGAAATAAAAAATATAAATATGTTATATGGCAATTTGTAATTAAGCTTATGTTAAGACATGGACAGTAGAAGATCCATATGTTAGGACAATAAATGTAGTTTCATTCCTGCATATCGGCCATCACCAGAGTGTGTCATATATTTCATCACTTCGTAGCACATATGATAAATATGTCAGACTAACACATCTTTAATTGTATCGTAGCGTAAGAATGTATCTAGCTAGTGTTACACAATAATCCGCGTAGCACATATAACACAAGATTATAATTATAATACAACTAAAATTAAATCTCACATATCCCTTGATCTACCATGATCGAATTACCAAATTCATTCATATTTCCTATCAATTTTTCCTTTCCTATATATAAAGACTTCAATAGTTAATAGCTAAATGATTCAGTATTTAATTTGTAAGTAGTATCGCATTTTGAGCTCGGGATCTTAATTTGTGCAATCAACCGTTGACGTATCTTGATATGAAATTCAATTTCATCAACATAATTCATCGAGATAATGATTTATAGATGAATTCTCATTCATTAAAATATGTTATGTGACATGTATTTTTAAAGAGGTATTTATTTGAGTAATAGATAAATAGATAAAATAATTCAACTTAATCTACTATTCATGTTTTGATGAACTGATAATAGATTGAATAATTTTTAAATTTATTTAACTATTTTATTCTCCAAATATCCCACCTTTATAACTCAAGTCCTTACAGAAGTCCTTACGGAAGTCGACATTATTAGCTAATAACTGTAAGAATCCAAGCGGAACTTTATTTCTTTATAATTCGAACCAAACTAAATGATTCCATTAGTTTCTTTATCGTCTTGTCAAAGAAAAAATATGGTAAATTTGTCGTAACTCTGAAAATACAATTATATGTGGTTATTAGCCACCGCGTTTGCACCGACAAATTATTAATTTTGAATGTACCAAGTTGTACGTACGGAATTTTTCATGCATCAATAATCAATTAGTCTTTGCTGGATTTTTGTTGAGATTCCGATTTCCACGTAATTGCATATAATGACAAACAGTAGTAAATCGAACATACTTGAAGAGTTGAAGTGCCAGCGGAGTAATGAAGTTATTAAAAATATAATTAGTTTAAACGTTTTTTTTTTAACTAATTCAATATAGAATTGCAAATGTAACAATACAACAAAACCTTTAAAACACAACTTACTCTATCAAATATATTGAACTGTACATTTATAGAATACGTGCATATTTGCTATTATATATGTAGAGAGCATTAGTGTCTTCGAGAAAGTTCAAATGCTACGAGAGTTCACCGTGACCATGATAATGAATTTACTTTGTACGGCGGAACCCTACCTGTAAAAAGGAGTATCTTAAGAGACGTCCATGAAATCTAGTAAGATATATCTTCTTCAATAGGGATTCAAAACTACTTGCAAGGAAATTTCCAAGATGTATAGAGTTTGCAAGTGATTCTATGGAGCTTAAAAGCATTACAAGATGCAACTTCCACGGTCAAACAGAAGATTTCTTTGTTTAATATCGTGTTCACTCCCTCTTAGAGAATTTTGAATAGTAGTGTCTAATGGTAGCTGGTTTTTCGAAATTATCGGTACCGTTCGATCCATTTAACCGGTACTAATACCGATATCAAGCCAGACCCTGCCGCCGCATAAGGCATGTCAATGTATCATGTGTGTACTTCAAAAAAATTGATAAATTTTTAGAAATTGTAAAATTGCAGTTATGTATTGTGTCATATTATAATTAGGATTGTAATTAATATTGCAGCATACATGAATTTTATTATACTCCGAATTGTGAATCGGAATTATGAAATTGAATTGGAGGGTTTAACCGGTAGCGGGTTGATAGACACCCCTAAATTCACCGACATCTTATTCTTGCATTCTATATATTTAAATAAACTGATAACATTATACTATAATTTATAGTATGTGTTATTATTTTATTTTATTAAAAGTAATTACTTAATAACATGTAACTATGTTAATAAAAAGAATTTTCATATAATAAGAACCAAATTCATATATAAGTATATGAGCATAAAAATAACTCCATGTCATTTTTTTGTCTCCGAAAAAAACAATAACTCAATGCCATTAATTGGGTTAACTGAATAGCCCAAACAGTATGAGCCCACATATTTTGTAAGCCCATATTGAATACAAATGGGTTACTGGGCCTTAATGGGTTACTAGGGGATCAAATTGAGCACCTCTCCTCCATTACTGCAGCACCTCTCTCCGGCGAAGCCCACCCCCCTCTCGCCCTCCTTTCCTCTGCAGGTACAGTTATTTATTTAAATTTGTTCTAATGCTTCATCGTGGGCAAATTATCAAATTTTTGGTTGTAATCCTTGATTACTTTCATGAGCAAATGAATTTGAAGTTGAAGAATTTTGGGGAGAATCGATGAAAATATTGTTAGTTTTTTTATTTTTTTATTTTTTTGGAATTCGGTTATTTTCGACAGAAGTTACTTAACTACTCTGTCTCGACTCTCTAGAATGTATCTGAGTGAAATTCTGGAATCTGCTTAATTGACAGTAGTCTTCGTGTTGCTTGATTTAAAATTGAATAATGTGTCCTTTTCTTTTGTGGTATTTGAAGGCTACTTGGTTGTTTGGCTTTGTCGATTTTAGGATACTTGTTTGCTGACTCAATATGTTTCCGTCGTCCCAGCTTCGATGGTTGAAATATTCTCATATTTGAAAACAATCCAAACATCTAGGCTGCTTAATGTATATGAATTATGAAAATTATTTTTCTGGGTAATAATTTGGTATGCCAAACTGCCAATGCTGAGTTTGCACCATCCTCTTTTCACTGCATCTTGTAACTCTTCTTCCCAGCTCATAAGGATGAGATGCATAGAAATGATAAGAAGCATTTCAACTGTATTTATAGCTGAAACAGTTTCCTGGAACCCAATTCTTTGTGTATTAACCATCAAACTTTTTTGTTTTTTTTTTGGATTTTTTTATTCAGCAGTATCCAACATGTAAATAAGAAAACAGTAAACACTGCAGGTGAACAGTAAACAAGAAAATATGTGATGAGTTTGGGCAGGATTTTTGCCAAAGAGTGGATACATTGAGCTTTTATATTTGTATAGATATAGATATAGATTCATAGTAAACAGTAAACACTGCAGGTGAACATACAATACATGGCATCCAGAGGGGGGGGAAGGGGACGTGGCCGCGGCAACGTCGGAGGGTTTTCCAGGGCCAAGGAATTGCCCTTCGAACTTTTTCCGGTAATGCAAGATATCCTATATTTTCTTAGCATAGTTTAGTCGTCTTTGCATAGTTTGATTCATAGGCGAATTTGATTGATTGATTGATAGGAAGTTGAGTCTATAGGACCTGTGAAGTATTCTAAGGACGAAGTAAGGAAGTATTCTCAGTTTGCGAGTTGGTCACAGAATCTGCAGAGCTTTTTCGAGACATCTCCTTACCATTACGAAGATGCAAGCCTAACCCTTGCGAGTACGTTTCCTCCTTTTCCATTTCTATCTGAATCCTTCTGCTGAAGGAAAATTGTGCCTTGATCGATTTTAGATCTGGTAGAAGTTTGCATGATAGTGTGAAAGATGCTGTTGTTTGGATGTTAATGTGTTTTCATCCAATTTTTTCTATTGTATCTTATATGACTAATGCTTACAATTCTGTATTAGGGGACCTAATTTGAGTATCTATTTTGTCAAGCTTTCTCCAAGGATATAAGCAATGCAATGGAGACTAAGTGTTTAGTCTAGCTGTGTGCTTTAGAAGTAGATATTGTAGTTTCTTGCAAAGTTTCCTACGGTTTGAACATGTTGCTGCAGATATACTGTATGATGTTGTAGGCTCGATGGAGACTAATGCATTATGGAAATTGAAGATGATAAATGGCAAAGCTATATCTCATCTGAATATGTATTCCTGCTTCAATGTGATGAACTTGTAGTGTAGTCGAATTGCTACATTCATAATTGTGTCTTTCAAGCTCAGATGGTTGCACTCCGTTGATCTGATATATCTCTTTATATTTTGTTTTGCTGCAGAAGTGCAAAAACTAGACATAGAAAGGTACTCGGATAAGAAAACGCAAACAACAACTGTTAAGCAACAACTCTCGGACTTCATTAACATGGGCAAAGATCATATGCCTACAGAACTAGCCGGAGGTTGGCATTCATACTTATTGCGAAATTAGTCATTGTTTGTATATTAAACAGCTCTGTTAGTTTGTACTTTGCAGTCATCATATCTTGAGATTGCCTATAAGTTTTCTTGGTCTCATATATTCTTTTGACGCAACAGATGGAAAGCGTATCGCCAAGAAGGTTAAGTGGGACAATGAAATAGGTAAGTTGGCAAGAATTCATATTCTTATTTGCGGCGAGAGGAAGAGAAGATAGAGATTCTTATTTGTTGGTGATCAATGATCATCGTAGTCATGCATGTTGCTTAAATATGTCAAATTTGTGAGCGCTTTTTTCTTTCAAATTTTGTTTTGAGAATATGCTTCTGATTGAATGAAAATTTGAAACGATGATAACAGACTTGAACAAACTTGATCAGTTTGAGAAGCTTGAGGATAAGTTAAAGGTATGTTTTCCATGTTTCAATTGAAAATCTAACCTTACCCAGAGACGATGTCTTACTTTTTGTGATGACTATTTCAATTTGTTTTCTTTCCTTTTCCTTTTTTTGTCTCTGGAAATTTGTGTTTTTAGGGAAAGGAGGGAGACAATGAAGAGGAGGAGGAGGAAGAAGAAGAAGAAAACGAAGAAGAAGGAGAACTCAGTGACGAGGGTGATTATGAGCAGGTATACAATTTGCATACTGACAAATCTAGTGCATTTGCATCGCTTTTATACCTTGTTCTGATATTTTCCCCGTAAACATTTTCTTCCTGTTTCAATTGATTTGTGTGAATTATATTATCCTGGGTGAGAATTGCACGACTTGTAGCTAATACCTCTGATATTTACAGGGCGAATACTGTGATGACGATGAAGATGATTTTAACATGGTTGAAGAGGATGGTATGCTTGATCCTGCTCATGCCTTCTGCTTTTCCTACATCCAATTGTCTGTTTCTTTTGATCTCCACTTATGAATTTGGTATGTTTGCAGATGGGCCGATTTATTGAGTTATCGTTCCCGGATTGCATGAGCAAATTTGATTCGGTTGGAGCCTATTTTGCATAGCATATTCATCAAAATTTTGTTAGTGATGTTGGTATTGGTGAAAATATTCAACTTGGCTACATGAGGTAGATTTTTCCTTGCTAGCATAAGCTCTAATTTAGATATATTTATAGATGTCTAGTGTTTTTTGTTCAACACCGTGTTGATGTACATTTTGCAGATCATCATGATTAAGTCGTTGATGTATAAATTTGGACCTTGTTACTCATGTCTTGATTGGTATTACGATGTTAATTATTTATGATTTCTGTTCATATAAGGTAACCGGTATGCTGCGTGATGAAAATGCAACGACTCATATGCGGATATCTTAAACATCGTTACAATGAAGAAAATTGTCATAGTGAAAATAACACGAATGTGACAGATTATATCTATTTTACTATCAAGAACGAATATCTAGTAAATTTCCCAACGAAAAGCAGTAAAATGAAAACGTCTTGCGTAAACGAAATAAAATAAAATAAAACAAGATATAGTTTGAGTGACATAACTCCAAGGGACTAGAAGCATATAGTCTTTCAAATCAAATTTAACTTGTTAAACAGAAAAGAAAAAAAGTTGAAACAATAAGAAAAAGGTGAAAACAAAAAAAATGCATTTCTTCCATATTCTCTTCAATAGTAATTACATCCCTTCTTGTGTTATTAACAGAACAAATATCCATGGTTGGAAGAATCGATTTAGTTAAAAGTAGTAACATGGCATAGAATTTAAAATCAAGTTTGAAATTAGTTAAAACATACTCTCTCTCCGTCCCATTAAATATGACACTATATTTTTGGGCATGAAGATTAAGAAAGTAGTGTTTTGGTATGTAAAGTGGCTAGTTGACTAATTTTCTAAGACAAATTTATTTCTTTTCTGGGTTATGTCATTACTAACGGAACAACCCAAAATGAAAAGAATTGCCATATTTAGAGGGGACGGTGACAAACCCGTAATTTACCACATTTTCGTGCTATATGGTTGTACCTTTCGATGTGGTTTTGCGTGGTTTGTCATCGTTTTTCATGCTTATTTCTCTTTTTAGGAGATGTTATGCTTGGGTTTGGTTTTTGTGTGTTTGTAGGTTTTCACGCCTTACGAGTGATCTGCCTATTTCCTAACACACAATAGTGTAGTTATAGGATAAGTATTATATATCATCTCCACAGGGATTGTGATAGCGAACTCCTACAATTATTCTACTTAAAGACTTTCTATTATATAAACAAGGTGGTTTGACTGCGGTCTTGGGCATGTCGAGGATGACAAAGTCCACCAGGAATACAAACTTATCAACTCGAACAAGAACATTGTCCACGATCCTTTGAGGATACTTGACCGATCTATCCGCCATGAGAAGAGAGATGGTAGTTGGCTTCACGTCAAGCCTGAGCCTCTTTGCAATGGAGAGTGGCATGAGATTGATACTCGAGCCGAGATCACAAAG
>JAYJMF010252986.1:0-14208 GCA_036873715.1 Salvia sclarea
CCCGGTTTATTATATTTTTTTTTTAACTTTTAGTGATTCGGTCCCATTTTTTTTTTTTTTAAAGTAAATAGTATGCTATGATTTAAAAATAAATCGTATTTAAATGAAAGTTTAGTTTCCAAAAATGGTAAGAAAATGGAGGGCATGCCTGTCTCCTGAGTCCTGATGACGAAATTAAGGGACAAGTCGATGGTGGATAGTGCTTAAGATGTTTCATTTTCTAAAGATGTTTTGGGGGTTATTATTATTTGTGCTTCAATATTTGACCTTATATTTATTTTATGCTCTGAACTTTTAGAAATAACTCGATTTTTGTTCCATTGATATATTTATGACTCGTCCATTTTCTTCGACTTTCAAACATGACATTGATGATAATATTGGTGATGAGATGATGATGATGATGATGATGGCCCATATATAATTGGAAAATCCTTTGTTTTACCAACTATGGAATATATTAGACTTTGGTTTTATAGTTTTGGTGACCTTTCTTCGGGAACATTCAAGTGGTGCGACCTCTACTTTATAAGTGAGAGGTCAAGGGTTTAAATCGCTTGCTCCTCCGCCAATAAAAACAAATGCTTTGGTGACTATTTTGATATAATTTTGGCAGTGAATAGCAATTGACATTGTTTCATACTTCGCAGTAAACTTTCAAGGTCGATTTCGGCCAACTCTAACAGTTGTTCGACAACGAACATCACTCAAATCGACGGGCTCAATGCAAAGTTTCTAAACATTTCTTATTATTTGAGGTTTTATCACAAATTACTAACCAATTATGACATTCTTTGAACCATAATTTGTTGTCAAATAAAAATGCTACTATTTGCGAATAAAAAAAATGGACAAATTGGCTATAAAATTATAATCCATACCTAAATTCTGGTTTTTCCCATAAAATATAAAGTTGGTGGCTAAAATCATAATCTTTTAACGTTTTCTTAATTTTCCGTGAATTTAAATTCCGGTCAAATCAAAACTGACGAGGCACCGGACTAATCTGACATGACACTTTTTCCGGCGTCAAAAAATGACTTAGTTGAGTTAATTAATTGTAAAATCATAAACTATCGATAAATTCTGATTTTTCCCATAACCTATAAAAAATTTTATTTTTCACCCAAATTAAAATTAAAATTTCAACCAAATTAAAATTTCAACCAAAACTTAGCACAAACAATTAAACAGTGATATTTACTCTCACTTCCTTCCTTGACTTATAGTCAACGCTCACAATCTCACCCATCTATCCTTCACACACACACACACACTCAATCAAATAGCAGAGCTCCGGCCATCGCCCACTATGGCAGCTTATGCTGCTCTTACTTCACTCTCACAAACTACAGATCCTACTGGAAATCAACACAGCTCTCTTTTTCCAATCGCTGCGGAAGAAAAAATTAGATCCATCCACGATTTCGTCATTTTCATGCTATCCTTCCTCGAAGATTTTCCAGAGAAAGCCAAGCGTTGGGAAGGCAAGATGAGAGACGTAGCTCATGAGGCAGAAGATATCATCGAGCAATTTATGTGGCACCAGTCGTATAATAGATTGATTAAGCTATCGAGCACCAATTTTGAAGAGCAGCTCAGAAATGTGGCTGAGAAATTCTGCTTGATTGCTGGGGATTTGATGGACGAGCGACCTAATTACTCACCTCTTCCTGTCACACCATCATCATCAAGAGTTGGAGATGGTGCGGTGGTTGGATTAGACGACGATTTGATGGCTATGAAAGATCGGCTTTGCGGGATTTCATCCAAACTGCAAGTCATCCCCATAGTGGGTATGGGTGGGATAGGTAAGACTACTCTTGCTAGGAAGGTTTATGAAGATTCATTAATTGTGGAGCATTTTCATATTCGTGTTTGGCTCACAATATCGCAAGATTATAGTGCACATAAAACTCTGATAAGCCTTTCTGATTCGATGAGATGTGGAATGGGGGAGATTGATGATTGTGCAATGGCGGAGAAAGTGTATAAGAACTTGAAAGGTAGGAGGTATCTGATTGTGATGGATGATGTTTGGAGCACAGAGGTGTGGGATGATGTGAGGAATATTTTCCCGGATGATGGTAATGGAAGTCGGATCGTGTTGACTACGAGGCTATTGGATCTGGCCTTGTATCCTGGCTCTGGTAGCCCTCCTCATGAGATGAAGTTCATGAATGATTCTCAAAGTTGGGATTTGCTTAAGCAAGAGGTGTTAGGGAAAAACGATTGCCCACCTGAGTTGGAAGTTGTTGGGAAAGGGATTGCGAGAAGATGCGTTGGACTACCCCTTGCTGTTGTCCTCGTTGCTGGATTGCTCTCTGCCGTCGATAGGACTCCATCTTCTTGGAAGGAAATTGCCAAAAATGTGAATTCAGTTGTTGGTGAAGAGCTGGAAGGGATATTGTCTTTGAGTTACACGCACTTGCCTCATCATTTGAGGCCTTGCTTTCTGTTTATTGGAGTGTTTCCAAAAGATGAAAATATCCGTGTTTCAAAACTTATTAGATTGTGGTTAGCGGAGGGCTTCTTGAAGCATGACAATGGATGCGGTAAAAGCTTGGAAGAGGAGGCGGGGGAGTATTTGGAGGATCTTATCAAGAGAAATCTTGTAATGGTGTCTAGTAGGAAGAGTAATGGGAAAATCAAGAGGTGTGGCCTCCATGATATGGTACGAGACTTGTGCATAAGGAAAGCACGGGAAGAGAAGTTTCTTTGTGTTATTGATGGTCATGTTGTTCCACAAGGCATGATGATCGAGCGACATATCAGCGTCAAACAATCTGATATAGATAACATTTGGGGTCCAACCATCCGTACCATTCTTTGCTTCCAACTCTGGAATTTTCCTAGTTCCCCAGAGTTTTTACGACGCTTTAGATTGCTTAGGGTAATGGATGCCATAGATGACAACTTCAAAGAGCTCCCTTTGCAAGTATTTGAGTTGTTTCAATTAAGATATCTTGCTATGGTTTGTTCTTCTGATATTCCGTCATCTATATCTAATCTTATGAATCTTCAAACCTTAATCATTGTTCCAAACTCTCCCATGCGCCCAACCTTTTATCAATTGAAAATACCTTTGAGAGTTGGTAAAAATGTATCTCATTTCTCTTTGCCATTGGAAATTTGGAGGATGCCTCAGTTAAGGCATCTTGTCCTCTATGATCTTTATATCCTACCTCATCCTCCAGATGGATCAAATCTTCCTCTAGAAAATCTGCAAACTCTTTCTCGCATCAAAAATCTTGTATGGAATGAAAAGATCCTCCAAATGATTCCAAATGTTAAAAGATTAGGACTTGTGTATGATTCCAACGAAGAGTTTAACCTCCATCTTCTGAAGCATCTAAATCAGCTTGAAAAGTTGGAAGTGCAAGCGTTACACAGTTTTTCTTGGATGGGGCGTCAACCTACTTTCCCTAGGACATTAAAGAAGTTGACCTTAGTGGATGGGAGTTTTCCTTGGAAGAATATGAGTATTATTGGTTCGTTGCCTAATCTTCAAGTGCTCAAGCTACGGCATTTCGCTTGCAGTGATGATACTTGGGAAACAGCTGATGGTGAATTTCTTCAGCTGAGATTTTTGCTAATTGAGGGATCAAGTCTCCAGCATTGGATAAGTGAGAGCAGCCACTTCCCAAGACTCAAGCGCCTGCTGCTTCGTTCTTGTCATTATTTAGGGGAGCTTCCAGAAGGTATAGGAAACATTCCGACACTTGAACTGATTGAAGTGGATTATAGCAACGAGTCTCTTGTGGAGTCAGCCAAGCAGATAAGCGAGGATCAACAGAGCTACGGAAATACACTTTGTGTTCGTGTCTCCCGCTTTGAGGTTAGAGTTCTGCTATCCTTGAATAATATGTAGTCTTATCTGACATATATATGAACAAGACTAGCATTTGACCCATACAAATCCTCTTTGGTTTGTATTATGTCTCCTCTATATAGTAACATCACAAACACATTGTTTACATATACAATATATTGTCAATGCTGAAATTGAAGATAGAACAACATTTCTAAACAAGGAATCCAACTCGTTACTAGACGTCACACACTTGTAAAAGTAGTGTTTTATTGATCTTTGTATTATATTTTAGCTTGATTTTTTATTAACAATTGGATTCTATTACATTCTTATTGTAGATATCACGGCGACCAATGAGGTACTGGTACTAGTGGAGACATTCAAGGTTGGCCTAGAAGATGTTGATTCGGACATGGAACACACACATATATAATACTATGAAATTCTATTTATAGCCTCTGTTTTCTTCTCTTTATATAGCCTCCATACTTATTGCTTTGTTCATATAAACCTTGCGTGGCATTGTTGAGATTTGCAAGTCTTGGTGGGATTTAGCGAGAGAACATGATAACTGGACATAGATTTGGCAAAATGAACAACTGGAGAGCAGGTATTCTTTCTAGATAGAACTCATTCTTAGAGAAGGAAAGTTTGATCGGATAAAGTTAGTTGTTAATAGTTAGTTCACCAAGCACCAAACACTGTGATTGGTATGATGGAATGGAATAAGGAGGGAATGGAATGAAGAGGTGAATGGAATGACAAATCTTGTTCATTTCTATGCTTGGTATGCACAAGGAATACGATAGGAATGAAATCGTAATTCCTTAATTGATTCCATTCCTATGCTTGGAATAACAACTAATAAAGGAATGGAATGAAATAAAATTATTTGTATTTTCACATTCTCTATCTCCCTCTTTCTCCATTATGTATTTGTGTATTGTATGCTCTAGGTGTGTGAGTGTGTTGTAGTTTTTAAGAGGTTTTAATTATTTATATTAATTCTTAATATTAGTTTAAGTATAGTTATATGAATAATTCCATCAAAATATTATTTTAAAGAGTATTATAAATGATCAAGAATTGAGGAACGAGTGATTAAAACACATAAGTTGAGAAATGAATAAATGTGGGAATTAGAATGTGTGCAGTGTGTGTGTGTGTGTGTGTGTGCATTGTGTTTGTGTGTGTTTCTCTGTGTGTGTGTGTGTGCACTGTGTTTTTGTGTGCAGTGTGTGTTTCTGTGTGTGCGCGCGCGCGCGTGCAGTGTGTGTTTTTGTGTGCAGTGTGTGTGTATGTGTGCAGTGTGTGTTTCTGTGTGTGTGTGTGTACAGTGTGTGTTTCTGTGTGTGTGTGTGCAGTGTGTGCGTGCAGTGTGTGTGTTTGTGTGAGTGTGCACTATATGTTTTTGTGTGCAGTGTGTGTGTTTGTGTGTGTGTGTGTGCAGTGTGTGTGTGCACTGTGTATTTTTGTGTGCAGTGTGTGTTTCTCTGTGTGTGTGTGTGTGCAGTGTGTGTATTTTTTTGTGTGTGTGTGTATGTGTTTTCACAAAATTATTATTGTAAATTAATATTATTATAAAAAATTAAATAAATATTATAAAAGGATAATTTTATGAAAAATATAAATTTAAGAAATAATTATGAATAATATTATAAGTAAATAGGAATAGTTAATATATGAATTATGAATTTGATGAAGGAATCAAGGAGGAATCAATGAAGGAATGGAATGGGTAATACCATGTGTTTTGGAAGGAATGGTTATTCCCAATGGAGGGGGAATAGTGATTCCAAAGGGAATGGTGATTCCCATGAAAAAATCATACTAAGCAATGGAATGGAATGGAAATAGGAATCACCATTCCATTCCCACATCTATTCCATCATACCAATCACCACCTAAAGGTTTTCTGTCCGACATGTGAAAAGGGCAAAAGGTAGACCACATCAGAAGGCTAATTAGTTAAGTATAAAGTGGAAATGGGATTGCTTCACTTGTTAGGCAACTGCCTTGTGGACAGATGTGACATTTGATTTGGAAAACTAGAACTCGATCTTCAGTTTAGGCTACCCATGTGATTAATTACAGGGTATAGTCTCACATTTCTACTCATTAGAATTTTATAGCTTAGTAAATACTTCCTCTGTCCCGGCTATCTTGAGTTGTATTCCTCTTTTAGTCATCCCAACTATCTTGAGACATTTCTATTTAAGGAAATAATTAAGAAAAAAAATAAAGGATTTTAATTTTGTTTAATTTAACTAATTGTACCCTTAAATTATTGTCTTATTTATCCCAAATTAAGCCCAAAAATACCTAACCCTAACTCTCTCTAACTCTCTCTCTCTCTCTCTCTCTCTCTCTCTCTCTCTCTCTCTCTCTCTCTCATTCATTCTCTCTGTTCCACCTCTCTCCGATCCGCCGCCTTCCCCTTCCTCATATCGCCGCTGAGCCCCTTCCCCCTTCTGTAACTGCGATGGATCTAGATCCCCCAAACCCCAATAATGGGTGGGTCAATCCACGTCGCCCCCTCACCGCGATGATTTCGAGCGGGGAGGGGGGGGTGGTCGGTGGCGAGAAGGCTCCAACCCATTCGACGCCTCTTGCGCGATCGCATGGCGCACACCCTTGGTATGAAAATCTTCATAATCTCGGCCCCTCCACCACAATGATTTATTCGAACGGCGGGAGGCGCCGATGTGAATGTTTGTATTGTGATATAGGTCACG
Organism: Salvia sclarea; assembly: GCA_036873715.1. Classification (NCBI taxonomy): domain Eukaryota; kingdom Viridiplantae; phylum Streptophyta; class Magnoliopsida; order Lamiales; family Lamiaceae; genus Salvia; species Salvia sclarea. The sequence goes on from JAYJMF010252986.1 coordinate 6,550, forward strand.
CCTGCTGTCAATGCCTCCATCGCCAGCCCCGTCGCCATTGATTCCTCCATCGCCACCCCCCCCCCCACCCCTCCCTCCCCCCGCTGCCACGACATCCACTGCCCCGCGTTCAATTCGTCCATCGTCCACTTCCGGCAACGAGAAGTGGGACAGCGGGTTCGCTGGTGGCGTGGACGGAGAAACATCAACGTCACCCCCGCCCCTGTCCCCCACTTCCGGCAACGAGAACAAAGACAGCGGGGTCGCTGGCGGCGTGGAGGGAGATACTTCAGAGAACGACTTCCCCTATCATCTCTTGAAGCATTTCAATTTTGCTAGAAAAAAGAATAAAAATAATTAAAAAAGAATAAAATAATTAAATTCACGAATAAAATAATTAAATTCATAAAAATAATCAATGGAAAAAAAGTAAAAAAAGAATTAAAAAGGAATAAGAAACAAAAGATATACACTTAATCCATAAATTACTTTATTAGCAATACACTTTAAACACGAAACACTCCATCCTTAATTCTCGTGCCCAAAAAAAACGCCTCAAGATAGTCGGGACGGAGGGAATAGTAATATAATTATGCCTTTTCACTTTAAAGTCAAAATAGCCTTCCTCTATTTTTTTGATGAAATTACCCCTAGATATTATTTTTAAATTAGAATACAATTTTTCAAGTAATATGTTGAATTTGTATGTGCTTTTTTACTTGCACCTTGTCTCTACGTGATTCTCCAGCTTTTAAAGAATAATCTTGTAAGTATTGCATCTCGGACACACATTCAGATCCTTAAATTCTTGGGGGTCTCCTCTGTTGGGACTATACTTATATTTAATTAACTAAATTATTAATTATTTAAGAAAAATCTAGGCTCTAATATCATATTTTTAGCACGTCTGATCAAGGTAAAAGAAAATTTAAAGATATATTACCTTTAATCTTTCAAAAGTATTTTAAAATAAATTGGACAAATATTGAGGAGGTAAACATGTCCGAAGAAAGACGGACTATAATTGTCAAACTTCTTCAACGGTTAGATTATATCTACACAAGCATTTCAAAGAAGAGGGTATAAAATTCCTCTGGATTAAAAGATGGGGTCATAAATAGCCGTTATTAATGGGGTAATGATTATTTCATTTTGTATATACTATGATATTTCAGAACATAAATATCATATGTTGTCATAGCGTACGTTCAAATGTATTCTGAAAAATGCATCAATGTCAAAATTGTAGTAATATTTTTGGTGTATTAAATTTAGACATCATCACAAAAATATCTTAAAATGATGTTTTCCTAAAAATTGACGTGCATATACCACGTTAATAAGTACTACTATCTCCGTCTCATTAGTAATGACATTATATTTTTGGGCACGAAAATTAAAAAAATATTGTTTTGTGTGTAAAGTGTTGGAGCTCACCAAGTTGACTATTTTATCAAGATAAAGTTATTACTTTATCGGATATGTGTCATTATTAATGAAACGAATTAAAATGACAAGTGTGACATTACAAATGAAGGGAGTAATAACTACCAAGAGATGAGAAAAACGATGCCTAAGCTAATGAAAATTGGACGAACAATCAGAAATCGAATATTGATATTCATGTGCGTATGGGAGATAATTACACTACATTGCACTTTTGGCATTGAAAATAATTGAGATAAAACTAACATGGAACTCATTTTCCTCTCATATCAACGAATTAATTAGGAAACTGATGAATGTCATATTGAATCATTGGTTGCTTCTTTTCACTTCTACTTCTCCTTTTTCATTGGGAACGATTCTGCTTTTTATACTAGTATTATCATGATATTGCTTACTTGATCCAATAAAGTTATTATTAATTTATCGTGAAAATTACGTTTAGGTGTAGCTAACTTTCAAGAGCTTAAGTTGACGAGTCACCCAATCAAATCTTATTAAAGCAGTTGTTGTCGAATAATTGCTTTGATTTTGAAAAACTTATCTTATTATATATAAGATCCTACGTCATCTCCTTAATTCAGAGACCTACGTGCCATTTCACAATTCTCTATTCTTATTTATCTAATTTTTTTATTTATGCATTTTTAATTCCATATTTTACTTATAATTTAGATTATACTTCCTTCGATCTTTTTAATATGACATCATTTCCTAATTGAGTTGGTCTTTTTAATATGACACATACCAAATAAGGAAAATATTAAGACCATTAATTGAGTCCTTATTACACTTAGCTTGTGAGTGAAAGGAAATAAAGTGATAAAATTGTAATTAACACACTAAATGTAGTGACCCCTTAACACTTTATTTAAGATTTCTTATTTTTCGTGCCCAAAAAATAGGTGCCATATTAAAATAATCGGAGGAAGTAATAATTTTATCTCATGTCGACCTTTTATGAGATATTTCACAAAATAAAAACCTTATAAAAAATGATACTATTTCGATTCTCTCAACCACCAATTCACATTCGATTAACATATATATAGACATATAGTGGCTTGGATTCAAATTTCAAACTGCACCATCTATTTACTTCGAACAAACTATTTTCGTTGCACTATTTCCTGAATTTGGCTGGTTTCGCACGTGTATATCTCTAAATTCAATAAAATCAAATATATCTTCTATAGTTTTACACTCTTAATTGAACCCAATGGAAGTGGACACTTGGATCTTGTGATCCTACATTAATTAAAAAGAAAATAAACCCATTAATTATATATTCATAATCGACATAACAATGAGTGAGGAAGGTGAGTGGAGAGTGGTGAGGAAGAGAGGGGTAGTCGGTCCATATTCCGAGCGCAATCCGGTGAGGCAAACATATCTCCCCAGCCATAGGTTTAACCCAAGACGAGTCGGTTTGAGGTATGGCGAGTTTCAGTCGAGATCTAAGAGTTACTTTCTTCCCAAAAGTGACCGGCAGCAGCTGATAAATCAGGAAGAAGAGGGGGATACATTCTTCTTCAACAATTTTCCGAAAGGATGCTGGATGGAAACTTTGGAAAGAAGATTTAGGGCGATTGGTAGAGTCGTGGATATTTTCTGCCCCAAGAAGAGGGATATTAAGGGGAAGCCTTTTGGTTTTGTCCGATTTCAGAAAGGAGGTGTCGCCGAGAGGATCTTGGGTGAGTTAAACAATATATGGATTGGATCCTATAAACTGAGAGCTTACATCCCTAGATTTAGGAGAGAACCCATAGAAGTATCGAAGAAGTTGGGCGAGGGTGATGGTAAAAGCAATGAGAAGGTTGACGAGGGTGAGGGAAAGAGCAATGAGAAGGAGGATTGGACCACGAAGAGGAGTAGAGTTAACGGTAGATCTTTCATTGAGGTCTTGACAGGCAAAGCGCAGGGGAAAAGTGCAGTATTCAAGGAGGCTCATGAGGACGAAATTGTGACGTTCCAGTCCTCCCAAGAGGAGAAAAATTGGCTCAAGAATTCCTTCACGGGCTTCATTAAAACCGAGTTCGTCTGGGAAGACATCAAAGAAGAGATTAACAGCGAATCTGGAAACTATCTTAGAATTAGTTCTCTGGGGGGAAATCTTGTTCTAATCCAGAGTAACGATCATAAGTCGGTCCAAGAGAAGATGAAGGAGCTTGATGAATGGGCGAAGTTCTGGTTCGAGTGGTTCAAACCCTGGGAATATTTTGATGTTAACTCAAACCGGGTGGTTTGGACCAAATGGTTGGGAGTACCTCTGCAAGCATGGAACCCTAGATTTTTCGAGTATGTGGGTTCTAGGATGGGTCTGGTTCTTAAGATTCATGAAGACACAAAATCGAGAGAACGGTTGGATGTTGCTTTGATACAACTTTCAACTGGTCTTAAGACGTTGAATAGGATTCTTGAATGCAAAATTGATGGAGCTCATTTCAAGGTTAAAGTGGAAGAGATGGGAGAGCAGGATCCAGCACTGAGTGAGTCTAAGGAGCCCGAAACGTCGGAGTCGGAGATGGAGACGGAGTTGGAAGAGGAGCTAGAAGAATTGAAATCGAAATCGCTGGCGATTGGCCATATCGTCGAAGAGGAAGATGATCGGTCATCTGATGGTGGAGAAATTATCTCTAAACCCGCAATCGGTTCGTATTCCTCGACAAACCTAGCAGCCAACACGGGGTTCGAGATAGATCCCATAAATGTGGCGCCCACTCAATCACTAGAGAAGCAGACTTTGGCTTCGGTCCCCCATGCGCAAGTAAACGAGAGGGCCCCAGCGGTAGATTCCCCGAGGAGCGAAAGAATCGAGGCAGGTTTAAATCAGGTTAACCTTAGTAGTTTGGAGGGGAATGGGCCAAATAGAAAAGATTATGAAGAGATTGGGCCTGACTTAGAGGCAGGAAATATGACAGGCCTTCAAAGTGAAAGAATTATGTATCCAACTGGGCCGTCCAGCTTGATTGAAATCGTCAAGCCCATATATTGTGAGGATATTAAGTCTACAGTTTCTGAGCCCATTCTGCAGAAGGACAAGTCAGAAGTAGAAATTACCAGTCAAAGGAGAAGAATAGGCGGAGATTTATATCTAAGAACCGGATTTAGGAGATTCCTTCAGCAGAACCTCAAACGGAGAATGGAGAAAGTTCATGTGAGAAGGGCGAAAAGCCTAGAGGGGGGTTACGCGTTGCAAATCAGAGCCAAAGACGGTAAATAAATACACTATAAGGTTAGTTCTCCTTTACCAGTAGGGTCCCCTTTGCGGGAAGGATTGAAGGTTTGGAATTTTGGCAAGGATATTGGCTTGTTGAGTTCTCTGGATGATATATCTGTTGCTAAGCATATTGTGGGGGGGCCTTTTGACCTGACTAAGAAAGATGCCGGCGATAGAAATAGAGGCAAGGAAACGGTCTTGGAGACTACATCTAATATTTTTTAATGAAGATTATTTCATACAACATCAGGGGTCTGGGGAGCAAGATTAAGAAGAGGGAAGTTCGTGAGCAAATCCAAAAAAACTCGATCGACATCTGCTTGATCCAGGAATCTAAGATTGAAGAGCTAAACAACTGGGAGTTAAAAACTATCTGGGGCGGTGAGGATTACGGGTGTGCCATGAGGAAAGCAGAAGGAAGATCTGATGGAATAATAACTATGTGGAATTCATCCCTGTTGATTAACTCTTCTCATAGAGATATTCCGGGGGCGGTGATTGTGGATGGATATTGGGCGGAGGGAGAAATTCATTGCTGTATCGTGAATGTGTATGCTCCGCAAAACCTTAGTGATAGAGAGAGTTTATGGGCTAGGCTTGGGGAGCTGGTAGAGCAATACAGTGAGGCGTGTATTTGTATCGCCGGAGATTTTAATTCCATCAGGCATTATTCGGAGAGGGTTGGGAGAGGGGAACAAGTTAACTCCAGAGATGTTCGGGCATTCGACTCTTTCATCAGAGACAATGATTTAGTGGAAATCAGGATACATGGGCGTAATTTCACCTGGTATCAGCCCTATGGATTGTGTAAATCTAAACTGGATAGATTTTTGGTTAATGAGAAGTGGTTGACGTGTTGGCCGGAGTCTAGAGGAAGGGGTCTGCAGAGATCAGTCTCGGATCATTGCCCGATCCTTATGGACACAAAACAGGTTGATTGGGGTCCGAAACCTTTTAGATGCATCAATTCTTGGATCAATCACCCTCAGTTCAAGGAGGTGGTTGACAAGTCCTGAAAGAGGAGTGGAATTTCTGGTTGGGGATGTTTTGTATTCAAAGAAAAGCTGAAGAGACTCAAAGAGGATCTGAAGAGATGGAACAAATCCAATTTTGGTCAGATGGAAGAAAAAATTGCTGGGTATAGAGATGAGATCGCGGGTTGGGATGCGATTGATGATGCTTTGGGTTTGGAAGAACATGAGGTTATCAAACGAAATGAAGCTATCGCCAACCTTACTTGGCAATTAGGTAATTGGAATAGTCTCCTGGCTCAAAAAGCGAGGGTTAAATGGCTAAAGGATGGAGATATTAATTCCAGTTACTTCCATCGTATTATCAAAGGTAAGCGGAGGAAGAATGAGATGATGGGTCTGTTAATTAATAACACTTGGATTGAAGATCCTATGGAGGTTAAGAAAGAGGTAGCGGCATTTTTCAAATCACAGTTTAGTAAACGATCCCGAGTAAATATTATGTTTCCTAGTGATTTCGTGCGGGCTAAGCTGCCTGACGATATCAGAGATCAGCTGGATTCTCCGTTCTCGGATGAGGAAATTAAAGATGCTATCTGGAGTTGTGAGGGGAATAAGAGTCCCGGTCCTGATGGATTTAATTTTCTATTTTTGAAAAGATGTTGGGAGACTATTAAAGAGGACATATTCAGAGTAATGCGAGAATTCCACTCGAACGGAAAAATCCCTAAAGGATGTAATGCCTCCTTCATTGTGCTGATTCCAAAGAAGAAATCTGCAACTGAGCTCAAAGATTATAGACCGATATCACTGATCAATTGCTTATACAAAGTAATCGCCAAAATTCTCGCTTCCAGAATGAAGCAAGTGATGAATCATGTTATATCGGAATGCCAAAGCGCATTCGTGGAAGGCAGGTACATCCTGGACGGAGTTATAATTCTGAACGAGATTATAGAAGAGGCAAAGAGGCAGAAAAGGGGTAGAATATTTTTTAAAGTGGATTTTGCCAAAGCTTATGATTCTGTGGATTGGGAATTTCTGGATACGATGTTAGATAAGATGAATTTCAGTGGTACTTGGAGAAAATGGATCCGTGGGTGTCTGTCTTCAGCAACTTCGAATGTCCTCGTTAATGGGAGTCCGGCAGGGGAATTTCAGCTAGAACAAGGTTTGAGACAGGGCGATCCCCTCTCTCCTTTTCTTTTCCTTGTGGTAGCTGAAGGATTACATATTCTTGTGGAAAGAGCAGTCCAAAGGGGCCTTCTTGAGCCGGTTCAGATTGGAGAGAATGAGCTGCACATATCTCATTTACAATATGCAGATGACACAATGTTTGTGGCGCCTGACAAGGAAGAAAATGCGTGGGCATTTAAAAGTATTCTTAAGCTTTTTCAGATTATGTCAGGGCTGGCGGTTAACTTCCACAAAAGCAGTATTTTGGGGGTCGAAATGGATAACTCAAAGTGTGAAACGATGGCAGAGATTCTGCAATGTCAAATCGGGAGTTTGCCGACTAAATATTTGGGTATTAATCTCGGGGCTCGCTTGAAGAGGGTTGTGGACTGGAATTATCTTATAGAGAAGATAAAAAAGAAAGTCAGCTGCTGGAACAATCTGTAATACCCCGAGTTTCTTAAGCTAAGATTAGCTTATGAATAGAGTAATTAAGGGCTAAGCATCCATAAGATCTAAGAGAACTGTGAGAAGTTCTATCTAATCCATAGAATTGTTGGTTATCAGCTTGTGAAATCCGAAAGGATTTTTGTTGTGATGTTTGTCTGATAACTGATTTATACGCTTGAATGAATATATGAGTTCATTTATGTGTATATTATGTGCTAAGATGCATATTATGATTTTTAGAAAAGAGTTTGAGAGTTTTCAAAAATAAAAATAATTTAAGTATTATTTTATTATTTTTATCAGATCCGGCTTTTTGCTTAGCAGTATTTTTCAGAGAAGTTCAGTATTTTTAAGAGAGTGATATTTGATGATGATAATCATATATTTAAGTGAGGATTTTAGAAAGCAAGTTTAATT
>JAYJMF010253204.1:0-14205 GCA_036873715.1 Salvia sclarea
TATTAATTATTTAATTTTAATAATATTATTTAATATTTATATATTTATTGTATTTATATTAAAATTAGGGAAAAAATTAGAAAAAAAAATCACTATTTTGCAACCGGGCCGGGCTTGGCCCTCCCGCCCGGCTTTTTTTGGTGGGCGGGTTTTCATCAAGTTTTGGAAGCCCGAAATGATTTCGGGCCGGGCCCGCCCGACCCATAAAATTGGAAAAGCCCGATGGGCTTGGGCCGGGCGGCCCGGGCCCACGAAATTGACATCCCTATTTGCAAATATGTACACTGTCATTTGCAAATATGTACAATGACATTTGTAAATGTCCGTTGGTTGGTACAAACGAAAATTTGGGAATTTGGTTGATTTTTTAAATTTGCAATGACTACATCAAATGTATAGATTTTTTATATTTGCAAATATAAAATATGGACCATAGATTTATGATAGATTGAAGGTGGAGATTGATTCTTAGTTCTTATTTTAAGGAGGGTTTTATTTTAGCCCACCCATATATATATATATATATAGGGTTGCATTAGAGTGAAATGGGGTGGTTTAGTAAGAAGTGAGATTGAATAATAGCCGTTTGTTTAATGAGATCTAACGGCTCAAAAATAATTCTAATTAGATTATTATTTTCTGATTGCAAGGGGGATATGAATAAGAAATGATCCGATTAGGGGTATGAATGTAATTTTCGTACCATCTGCTCTCTCTCTCTGAATTCAATTACGGTAGGTGCCGTAATTAACGCCGGTGGAGATCTCAAGATATCCAACCAGAGAATATCGTGTTATTTCCGTTCTTCTTCAGCAAAAAACCCTATCGAATCTGACTACATTCAAACAAAAGGTCTTCTTATTCACATTCAAATCAGACGACGACTAAACTCAGAGATTTCTGGATTCGAAATTTGGTAGAAAACGGTGTTTATAATATTTGTTCGTAAGTCTAGTTTTCTGGTATTCTTAATTCTGTTATGCTTATGAATATATACGAATTGGTTGGGTTGTGATAATCCAATTTCAATGTGCTCCTCTGTTCATTTTTTTGGTTAGGTATTCTTGTATTCGTATGAATTAGAAATTGGAGGATGTGTGGTGCCCATTTATATGGGTTTTTGTTGTACTGTTTCTGTAATTAGAATATGTGAGCTGGTCCTCCCCAACACCATTGTTTTATGTTGACAAAGGAAATTTGTGTTTTTTTGGGTGGTCCCCTTAAACCGTATGAAGTTTTTTAGTTAATCTTTGTTATTGGGTTTTTAAATGAAATTTTATTTTGAACAATGTTGTTATTTTTACTGCTGTAATTCGAACTGTATAACCACATGGTTTCTGTAATATGCATATCCTACAGTCCTATGTGAAACCTAGTTTTGTGAATAAGCATTGTGGAAGGTACGAATAGCCAGTTATACCGCATGAATTATATTTCATACTAATATGAGTAGAACAAGACTAAAGATATAACATATTTTGTACTAGATACTAATAACATGACTAATGTATTTGTTTTAGTTGCTATACTGAACAATTTGTTTGTAGAATAATGTTTAGCATTTCAAGACAACATACTAATTTGACTTGTTAACCACTCGCGATATTGGATGCGTTGTGCGAGCAGTCTGTCGTACTTGGGAATATGGGCAAGAAAACAAATTCTTCGGTTAAGCATAAGCATCAAGGTGAAACGGTTGAAGGTATGACGTTAGTTTTTAGGTATTATATGATAAATCAATAATGTGTGCTTACTAATGTAGCAAGTTATTCAGGTGTCGAGATCATGAATCCAGATCCAATTAGTTCTTTTGTTAGAGACCCTCTTAATAAGGATGGTACGCAACAAAGTGATTATATTATTATAAAACAAATGCTATTGATTGAATTACTTGTTTTGATGTAGATGCCATTGCACAAGATGATCCTGCACGTGCTGAATTTGCAGAAATGGGTATTATTAATATGAAAACCAAAACAGTTAGTACTGTAATGTTAATTTTAGTAAGCTAATTGGTTAACTTTATGCTTGCTGCTTAATTAAACTTAGGAACTGCAGACCAAGATGACGATATGGGTAGGACATTGGTTGATCTTGCTTCAAAGCGGTCAAGGGTATCTGGAAAAAAAGGCTCAGGGTTAGTCTTCCAATCCTAAGAAAAATGCAATGCTATTCATATGTTTTCTCTTAGTAAGTACGCATAAAAAGATGTGTGTAATAATGTAATCTGAATAATTTGTCGATATTTATAGGTGAAGGTGTATCTCCGATGAAGAAAAAATCGAGGTACACGCGTGCTGAGAAAGGAAAAAATGTTGTCAACGAAGGTGATACTATTTCCCTCCACACGCTGTATGTTACTATAATCTTTATATATATATATGCGAATCAGGGGCGCGAGACGTTATCCAAATTGGTTATTAAATGTGCGAAAGATCCTGCTATTTTGTTTTCATGCAAAAAATTTAAATTACTCAAATGTTTGTTTTTTTGGTATATATTTTTATGAATAATCTCTTTTTAAAACTTGTTGAATATTGTCTATAGATGTAATACTATTTAACCTCAAAATAATGTTGTTATTCGTAGGTATTGCCAAACCTGTACCTAAGCCTGCAAATATAAATCCTGTTAAAGAAGGTGGTGATGATGATTTCTGCGACATTGTACCCAAGAAAAAGGTTTTCAAGCCGAAGCTTGTCAAGTGCCACCGCAGGAATGTAAAGCCAGATTGTGAAGAACCTGCTGACCCCAAAAACCGGCGAGTAACAACCAGGACAACTTGTTTCACATTTTGTGAGTCATTGAAATAGTTGAATAATTTCCAGATTGAAGCTGTTCGTAAGATTGGATTCGAAAGGATTCTTGATCTAGACTTCACTGAGTTGCCATGTCATTTGGCCTACTGGCTATTAGATAGGTTCAACCCGAGGAACTGTGCACTTGAATTTGAGAACGGATGCAACGTGAAAATCACTGAAGATGACGTCACCCGCTTATTTGGCTTCCCGAACGAAAAAAAGACGATTGACGTTTTGGAGAGGAATGAGACGAGTGACCTGTACGAGCAATGGGTTGCAATATTCAAGGTTAAGATAAGAGATAACATAAAGATCACGCATGTGGTGAAGAAAATGCTCGAGAAAGTTGATGGAAGAAGCTGGTTTAGACGTCATTTCATGATTGCGATGGCGTTCTCACTCATGGAGAGCACAACACACGGAGGAGTCCATCCATTCATTATGAACTGTCTCGGGGATCTTTCGTCCCTTCGTGAATGGAACTGGGCAGATTACGTGTTGAAGAGCCTAGTGGAAAATAGCCGGAATTAGAAAACAGACAAGACAAAAACATTCACTGGCCCAACGTTGTTTATCGTGGTATATATACTTTTGCTGTATATTTGCTATATTTTGACCACTAATATTATTAATTTTCGAATGTTGTTTTTTTTTGCAGTTATTCTATGTTGACAGGTTTCAGATAAATCGGCAGGTTGAGCCAAAGGGATTTCCAGTATTCAAATACTGGACAACGCAGAGCCTTCGTAACAGGCAAAGTAGGGAGTTGGATGACGGGTACTTCGGAGGTGGTGAACTATGTCCACCTATTGACATCCCTGCCGACCTTCTTGATAAAGATGTTGCTGGAGGCCCGAATCCAACTAACGTTGAAGGACCTGATGGTGTGCGAATGGATGATGAAGAGAGTGAACTAGGTGTTTATGTGATGAAGGAGACAATCTCAATCGCAAAGAGAATTAAAGCATTGGAAAAGGTCATAGGAGGCGCCCAGATGTTTGAGATGCGGAAGAAGAAATTCAACGAAAGTGTAATAGCAGCGCGCGAAATCCTAGGAATCGACTTTAAGGTTGGTACAAATGCTTCAGAGAATGCCCCGACAGATGTCCCTCTAGAGGATGACACGTTCTTCTACCAGCCTGATGTCATTAAGAGTTGGGAACGTTATTCCCATGGACCGGGACCCATTAATAACAGCCCCATACAAAGCCCGTTGTTTGGGGACGTGTGTGAAGGAGAAACATCAAAGGTACGATGGCAGTCCGCGCATATATTTATGTGATCTATATTGCTATAAATATCCTCTGCCAACAGTATGAATCGTAACTAAGAATGTTTTTACTTATGATCCAGGATCCGGCAGTGAACGTTACTGGAGAATCACCACATGTTGCATATGCAGAGGCGACTGAACAGGTTAAACTTTACTATGCACACCGCCACCGTATAGTATTCGTATTAACATAAATATTATGCATGGTATAATGTTATTAATAGTTAATTTGCATAAGCTGATTCTAACATACATTTCAGGAGACTGCATCTTTTGCACAAGCACCAACTACTGAACAGGTATATGTTTTAAAACCACCCCATTTTCTTAATATTCGTACTTGTGGTGTCTTTATTCATGGTTTGCTACTAAATCTTGCATAATAGAAAATCAAATTTTGCATAATCAAAAAGTCAAATTTTGCTACTTGTGGCAATGCATAATAGAAAATCAAATTTTGCAGTCAAATCCAATTGAGTATCAGAATGAGGATATGGAAATACCATCCTTCAAGATTGTGCACACTCAAGATGGATGGTTTCCATCAGGAAATAAGGTAGAGTAATCAATAATAAGTGTATTTCTTTGTATGGCTTAAATAATAATCAGTATAATCAATGTACTGCAGTAATAACAAAATTTTTACATGGTATAATGTTATGAATATTTACGATCCATACGCTGATTCTAAGTTATATTTCAGGAAACTGCGCCTGTAAGTCATGATGGTACTACGGATATTGACAATCCACCTCATTCTGCACGTGCACGCTGTACTGAACAGGTGGAAGATTTTTATTCGCATTTAAATGTTTAATATTCGTGTGTACTATATCTTTATGCATTATTTGTTGATGAACTATATAATACTATTAGGCATTCGCTCTCGAACTGTGTTTGTCATAGTCTAGCTACCGCTGTTATTATTTAATGGTTATTATTATGTTTTATTATTCTTATACACTAGGATTTTATATAGTTGTGGTATTTACATAAATATTATGCATGGTATAATGTTATTAATAGTTACGATGCATAAGCTGATTCTAACTTACATTTCAGGTGAATGCACCTTTGTGTGAAGATGGTTCTAATGATATTTACAATATGCCTCCTTCTGAACAAGCACCTACTACTGAACAGGTATAGGTTTTTTATTCATATTATTTTCTTAATAATCGTTAAAGGGTTGTTAGTAGAATACTAAAACTGTTGAATCTCGTATCAGAATAATTCTTTGGATGACAATATGAATATGTTTGATGCACCTAAGGTTGTCGGGGTCGATGTAGACGTCAATTGTCGTGAACAGGTTATATATTACAGCAGTTAAAGCAAAATTTAAATGTCTTACCTCCAACATGATGAAGGGTTGAATGTTTATTAAACTATTTAAATTCATGACATTTCAGGTCACATCGGGAGCTTTAGATGACAATTGTCCCATTGTACCTGTACATACTCGGATAACACGTTCGACTGCTGCGGTAAATCATATTACACCACTTTAAAATCATAAACTATCTTTATTACGGTTAAACGCCAGTTCGTATAATATTGGGATATCATGTGTTGAAAATGCAGGCTAACCGTGCTAATCCCAAGGGCACATATGTTAATACTCTACTGAGTCGAGAAAAGGAGATCGTGGTAAATGAGAGATATGCTAGGAAAAGGAAACTGATAAAGTAGTTCGATATGGTTGTACTTAATAACTTACCTTTTTTATGTTGCCAGGATAATGTGGCAATTGGTGATCAAGTTGGACCAAAGAGCTTGGTATTATGGAGTCTGACGTCAGATGTATGTGTGTTGTATTGCTATTTGCTGAATTTTGCTATTTGGATATGCATGTGTGATTTATGTTGATGTTATTCGCGTGTGCAAATCCATTTGATAATTATTCGTATGCATACTCGGTGTCATGTTATACAGTACGGTAATTATTCGTGAGTCCATAATTCTTATGCATAATGGCTGTCATGTTATGCGTGATTCATTTATTATTATTCGTGCATTTGGTGAACTGCAGTATGACGTCATGTGTATGTGTGTTGTATCGCTATCTACTGAATTTTGCTATTGGATATGCATGTGTAATTTATGTTGATGTTTTTTGCGTGTGCAAATCGATTAGATAATTATTCGTGGTCATAATCGGTGTGATGTTATACAGTACGGTAACTATTCATGAGTCCATAAATATTATGCATAATGGTTGTCATATTATGCGTGATTTATTTATTATTACTCACGCTGGTGAACTGCAGACCACCGACACCGCTAATATCGTTGAAGATATTGAAAATGTGCATGGTAAAATTCACAATTGAATTGCCAACATTGTATATTCTCATAGAACATAACATTATTGGGTATTGTAATGTTTTAAAAAAAAAAATACAGGATGGGCAATCAAAGTATGGTGTGGCCCCAAAGAAACGGCTTGTTCTACGGAGTCTGACAAATAATGTATGTAGAATCTGTTGTGGCACCTTCCATTTTTTTTTTAATAACTTACATTATTTTAATTTATATTGTTTGAAGCCCATTTTACCGGTGTCAATCGTAACTCCTGCACCCAAAAAAGCTACATTTACGAAAACTGTTAAGTTTCGTTCACCCTATCTTCGGAGAGAGATTTGTACAGCAAAGCAGTTGACAAAGCTGGAAAAAGAATTGGGGATGTATGCTATGTACAGTAGTGATGAGAATTCGTAAGGATTACAGTTTTTTGTAATATTTGTCTTAATTTGTATTTATCCTATTGCTTTATTTTTTAACAATAATGTTCAGGCATGAAACCCTATTCGCCTATGAATCAATAGAACTGAGGCGTTTCGACACCATCTCAATGAGAAAAGGTTCAGTGATTGGGGTACACATTATCAACGCATGGGTTGCAGTATTGGATGAGATGGAGAATTTTCGATCAGTAGACTCACCCTTATGTTTTTTTGCAACCACAAGTATATATGTAAGTTAAATATTTGTCCATGTACACATTTCTGTGCATCATCATCATTAGTATGAATAACGAACATGCTAACGTGCATAACAGCTGGATGTTATTCTATCGAAAGGAATCTCGTACGAGAAACGCAAATAAACCTTCTTTGGGTTATTCACAGCCGAGCTTATAGAATACCAGACCGATCAACCAGGCCTCGTTGATATGGTAACCTATTCACGTTGCATCCTTTTAAACTTTGAAAAATAATATATAATTATAATCGACCAAAGCATTATATATTTTTTTTGTTTTTGGAATTTGTTTGGCAGTTCTTCTTCCCAATTTACCATGACCATGCTTACTATGCCTTGTGCATTGATACAAAAAGGGGGAAAAAACGTTTGTTCTGGATAGCACAATAGATGATGTTGGAGAATGTGATATGGAGAAGTATGAGAAAGTTTCGTCGGAATTGGTATGTTATTCTATAGATTCTTTGCGTATTATATCATGTATTCGTTTTTTTTCGTGCGATGTACCAATGAATTCACCGTAATATTGTAGACAAACATGCTATCAGGCTATCTGGACAAACGAGGTGAACACTCAAAAGCAAAAGTCGTGTCAAAATCAAAACTTATTGTTGTGAAGATGAAATGGACAGATAGAAGAAACAAGGAGGACTCTGGGGTGTACCTTATGAGACACCTGGAGACGTTCAAGGGTGATACATCTGCAGAATGGAAAACCGGACTCTCAACTTCATCGAGTCGGAAAATTCGGCGTATGCGCGTCCGGTACTGCGCGTCCATACTTAATTGGACCAATAACAACGTTGCTGGAGTAGTGAAGGTTTGTGCATCAACGCACTATCGCGAGCTGTGCCGGTCAAAGGGTTTCAATGCGGAGACGGTGTTGATCGGTTGAATTCAAGCAACTTATTTGTTTTGACATAATATTTCACACGAAAGCTACGTATGATATCAATGCTTTTTTATTTGGGTTTCTAGAAATCATGAATTTGGGTAAAGTTTCGTTGGTATGACATTTGGTGACACCATATCTTACATATTCCATTTTAAACTATAATATGCGTATGATTACCACTTGTATTTATATTTTCGTTATGATTATGTGTACGCGTACGTGTACGACTCTTTGTTAATTCACAAAACTTGTGATACAAACATTTGCCAATGTGTATTATCAGTACTGCAAGTACACATCATTATGAACTTTTAAATAAATAATATTAAGGAGTTTGAATATGACGACATGGTATATTTTGCTGAGTCATATGCGCATTTCATCTGTTTATTCATACGTCAATCCAATTTATTCGCAATAATTAGTAACCTATTCACGCAGATTAAAAAATATATTTCTTAAGTTATGATTAAAAAATAAAACAGGATTTGATTATCACTGGATGACCGAATGGGGTTACTACTTTAAGTTAGAAACAAAACTTTAGCCAGAACAAACATGATATATGTCTTCTCAAGCATCAATAGCATAACAAAATGGTTTAGTATGATAAATCGAACATAAAAACACATGGAGTATGCTGAAATGGTGATAGCTAAGATTTCTCCTTCAAGGGGCAGTTCCTCGAATCATGGTCAACGAGACGATGGCATCTTCTGCAGTTCCTCAACTTTTTGTTGGCAGCTTCGATTGCCTTCTCTTTATCGGATTTCCTCCGTCCGCTAACCCCACTACCCTTAGTGATAGCAACATCAGGTATTCCCACTTCAATTCGTTCTGGTATTTTGCAACCATAGAACTGCTCGAACATTGCAGTTTTGGAAAATGGAGCATCAGGGTTGACACCGAGTAAAGCAAACTTCTCGCTCAGAAGCTTCAAGTCAGATAAAAGTTGGGCTTGGAGCTCACTGTTGTTGTTTACGGAGACAATGCTCTTGCATACTTCGATGAAAAGCTGCTGATTTCCAACTTGCATCTTGTCTATGTGAGAACCCGATGCTTGTTCGCCAATTGAACATGAAGAAAGGGAGAGCTTGGACCAGCGCTTTAATATGTATACTTCAGGTATCTTCTTCAAACGCCTGGTACGCATAACGTGTATCATATGACTGCACGGAATTCTCCTTCGCATGAACGACTTGCACACGCATTCAATGTAATCCTTTTCTGGGTCATAAGTAACTCTGAAAGTACTTCTCGATCCATCATCAATATCATATACTTTAACCTCACCATCGTTGTCCATTGCCGTCGTGACACACTTCATAACAGCTGATACGATCTCCTCTTGTACCTCGTAAAATTTCTTGTTGGTGTAAATCGTCGGAGCATGATGTTCCATGTACAACTTCGTTGACATCGAAGGTACCCCTGTCTCATCAGCATGAGTAATTGTCTTATAACTGGATCTCTGCGCATCCAATGCACTATTGTAGTGCATGATAAAACGTACGAGGTCGTCATTCATGTTGACATACCGCTTGAAGAAGCTATTCTCGCTCTCGGACAGAGAAGTGGTCTTGAACAAGCCACTAACGGTAATATCCCGAAAATACGCAGGTATCCAGTATGAGCGTAACTTAAACATATCAGAGAACCATTTGTGTCCAGATAACTCATACTCCACCATCAGTTCATGCCACTTTTCCTCGAATTCATCAGGTTCGTCTGACTCCGACCATATAAGACCATCAAGCTTTGACTTGAAATCAGGATCCATCCTCAATGCGGCCGAAATCTTGTCAGGAACCTTCTTGGTTATGTGCCACAAGCAAAACCTGTGATGTGTTGTTGGGAACACAGCCGGTACAACAATCTTCAGAGTGGGATCTTGGTCAGTTATGATCAACTTGGGGTAATCTCCCATACATTCTGCAAATTTCTCTAAAATCCAGGTGTATGATTCAACATCCTCATGAGATATTAATCCTGCAGCAAATGTTACACAACACCCATGGTTGTCCCGTCCAGTGAAGGGTGAGAAAATCAACTTGTACCTGTCGCATAGCATTATGAATAAGAATGACAATCATCTGCATAATAAATATAACCATATGAATTTGGTATGAGATCGTCACAACTGAATATTTGAACAATGTATATGCATAATACGATTAATCAGACGAATTGGGTCTGTAATTGTCACTTATAAATACTAAATCAATAATATTTCTCTTATAATAATTAATCAATTACAGACCGAAAGGTTATATACTTACCTATTAGTGGAGTACGTTGCATCGAAAGACACAACATCGCCAAATAGCTTGTAATTTTTAACTGATGTCTCGTCTGCCCAAAACAACATGTTCAACTTCCCAGCTTTGTCAACATCAAAAAAGTATTGGAAATTAGGACAAATTTCTTTTTTGGACTTGAAGTTATCCAATATCATCTGCGCATCAGCACCCCCAACGTATGTCCTCAATTCACTTGAGTAATTCTTGAAGTCGTTGCTTGTGGCCCCAACGTCCTCATAAGAACCAACAATCTCCTTATAAAAACGAAAAGTCCTAACGGGGCCAATGTTGGCTTTTATGCCAGCATGAATAAAGATCTTGTGAACATGATTTATATCCCTATTGGACTTGAGAAGATAGCGGTATTCTTTTGATGTCATTGCATGGGTGTGGCCCTCGATAAATGTGGAAATCCGATAACCATGTGGACCGGCGAAATGGAAAACAATCCTGGCCATACAATCAAGCCTAGTTGACGTCGTTTTCCTCTTCTTTATGATTGCGGAGTCATTCCTCATTGCTGTCTTCTCGTCCTTATCATTACAACCTTCTTTATTACATAGAACGTATCGGGACATTACTGTTTTGTCTACGGCACTTCGGTTCACAGTGTTTTTACGCGTCGAGAATCCACATGCATCTGCGTATGCATCATAAAATTTTTCACCTTCTTCCAAGGTTGGAAAATGGCGTCCCACAACAGGAATTAGTGACTCGTCACACACAGGGATACACAAATCAAACATGATATCATCATGTGGATCCTCGACAGTACCTGTTCAAATCATTACATGTGAATGATAAACAACAATGAACAAATCGAACAAAAACAAACAAAAAATAAAATCAATATTAAACATCTTCCGATAGGCTCAACGGTGATAATGCAATGAGAAAATACGAATGCGCAATCAAAATATGAATACAACACGAAGATAATATCGAATTGGATAACAAAAACAATGGCTTAACAGATGAATTAAAGCTACTATTGAGCATTAACATGAACAACGATGATACAAACGATTAATAGAAGTACGAACATGGAATGAATAACAGTATACTGATAACGAATAATGTACTTAAAATAACGAACGAACTAAGTCGAAACCTGTATTATTCATTGTTCTTCGTTCGAACGTGGAGACTGCTTCAATTAGCTTGAAAAAAAAGGCCTAGTTTCGAGTGGTTGGAGTGTGAATAATTATTCAGATTCGACGGTAAAATATGGAATAATATTCGTTAGTTGTCAAATTGTTGTATATACCATAATTAACTAATCAAATCCCCATATTCTAGGAGGGATCAGTTATCTTATTGTTTTAAAATTACATATCTCTCCTTCTATTAATAAAACGTCCACTCAAAATGCTAAAGGGGCCTTAAAAATGCTAAATAATATTTGTTCGTTAGATTGAAAAAATGAATGGACATGATTAAATCTCATTTCTCACTATTATTATCTAATCTCAATCCATCCTATTCCTATATATATAATGGTGAGTTATGGAGTGAAATAATATAAGTGTAAGAAATAAGAATACATTCTATCCTTCCATTCATCAAACATACACGGTCAAGATTAAAAAAGAAATTGTTGCTGACATGCTCATTGATTCATCCGTTTTTTTTCGTGAAGGGTAATTGCGAAATGTAAAATTATTCTCACTCATTGTTGTTCATCTTCTCCATATTTTTAGGGATACTGATATATTCCCAAAATTATTATTTCACCGCTTCATTTATTTACCCATTTCGTTTCTCATTTTCTTCTCATATCAAGATACTCCATTTCATCTTCTTAATTTTCTTCTTATTTTCAATACCTTTCCGCCGGCGCCACTTTACTAAGAGAAATCCGTCGTTGCTGCTTATTTTGTTCACCTAGACTTTGAATCTAGGGCACTCCGCCGCCTCCCCTGTTCTAAGGCACCAGCCCGCCGCCGCTGCCGTTCTAGGGTGCCAAGCCGCCTCCGCCGCTGAAATAGAACCCGCCGTCACCACTTACATAGAGCCCGTCGCCGCTATTCTAGTCCACCCAATCGCTGAATTAGGGCTACCAGATACACCGTTGTAGAGCCGCACCTCGCCGTCTACTAATCGCCTTTGTGCAGCCATGTAAAGGTTTTTATTTTAGCACAATTCGTGTGCGTCATTAGCACAATTTTTATAATTAGCCAGCACAATTATTATTAATTTGTAGTTTGTTAATTTCTTGTGAGTAGTTAGCACTATTCTCCCCAACCCCCCCCTCCCCCCTTACAAATGACAAAACTAAGCAGACGTATTTGTGTTTCAACACCTTCAAGTTATCGTTTCTGCACATATAGAATAACCTTTTAGCACATTTTTAATATTGTTTTAATAATATAATTCAGCACATTTACTTGATGGTTTCTACACATTTAGAACAACTGTTTAGCACATTAGTTAATTATTATTGCTTTGCAAATTAGTATAATGTGATTTATTAGTTTGCATTTAAATTTGTTACTTTTACACTGGTAATACATTGATTTAGCACTCCACGCTTTGAAGCTTGCTTCTTGTGTTCTACAACTTTTATATTAGCACGATTATTGTGAGTAGTTAGCACATTTGTTATTATTGTTTTGCAAATTAGTGTGATGTGATTTATTAGTTAGCATTTACATTTGTTTACTTTTGCACTGATAATACATTGATTTAGCACTGCTAAGATTGAGATGCTAAACATTATCACTCCTAACTGTTGTCTTCTCCATTTCTCAAGGGATTGCGGATTTAATCCAAAATTACTGCACTCATATTTTCCTTTTCACTTTTAACCCTAACACCACTAAATTACAGCTTCGAGAGGGGAGATTCACACGGACACGGCGCGCAACCCTTATTCCACACATAGAGACGCCGTATTTGAAGAATCGAAGTTCCATCTTTCCATTTTTCTACATTCCATCTTTCCAACACCATCTTCTTCCGGGACCTAGACGACTTCCAGCCGTCCAACTTCGCTGCCGTGCAAAAGAGGCTTCATCTTCCCTCTCTTGTTGAGGAATTCACCATAAGCTCATCCATGGGAGAAAGAGGACCGAGCCGTAAGCGAGATGACACATCAAAAGGTGTCTTTGATTGAATATTTGTAAAACATTTCAAGTATTTGTAGATACAAAATAATGTCACTTTTGAATATTAGAGCCAAATCTTGTTAAATTGGAGCTCGGTTTCTGAGGTATATTGACCTTAGTGGAAAATTGAATTTTTTGGTATATTAAACATCCAATAAATATGTGCAAGTCGGAAACGAATTACGTGCTACATACAAACATTACGTGTGCTAGGAGCTGGAAACAACATACTGCTATTAATAATTAAATAAATCACATTCCTTGAAATATACAAACTATTGTGCAGCAAGCACAAAAAAATAAATAATTATGCAAAATTAATTATGCAATAAAGAGAACGTTGAAGAAGAAGAGAATAAATACATGTTGCTTCTATAATTTTGGTTGAATAAAAATATCTTAAATTAACAAATGGTTTTTAGTTCTAGGAATGAATAGGGAAGAAGAAGAAGAAGATAGTTAATTAACCGTATAGGTAGTAATCTGATTCTATAAAATCGTAAAAAATACTAAGGAATAGATAGTAAAGAAGGATATGAAATCCCATGAATATAGGAAGTAATCATAAATATAATAAGTCAAATTACTAACATGTCCTCAGTTAATAAATTCGTTTAGCACAAGAAGAGTAAAAACCTAACACACCAGAATCAAATCTGGACCATTGGTTTTCAAAGATCAAAGGCCAAAAATTATTCCTATTTCCTACAAAAAAAACTTTCCTACCTGAACCATTCCCTATTCCTTATATATATATATATACTAGTGTTGTAACCCGTCGAAATTCGACGGGAATCATTTTATGTCATGATTTGTAAATATTTTTATTAAAAAGTTAGTTCAC
>JAYJMF010253533.1:0-14202 GCA_036873715.1 Salvia sclarea
TTGAAAGTTTGGCAATTTACATGCCGATTTTAAAACTGGTATGCAAAACGAGAATTTGGGCAAAGTTCAGCAATTTAAAGGCTATTTGCCCATATTTATTCATATTTATATTAGAGTAGAGATTTGTGTAAATCTGACATTAACGGTTGATTAATAAATTAGTCATTATAATCACTAGCTGCCGTTTCAACGCCCAGTGGAGGATGGTAGCTAATTATAAATGGGAATATTTTCACACATAAATCTAATATTTTTATTTTATCGAAATCATTTACCAATATTTTAGTTACTCAGTTATTGACACGGAATCATAAATCGGACCTGTTTCTTTTGAAGCTATATATAAGCGGTGTTCATAGTTGTTCACATATTTATTGTATTTAAAGTGAAAAATATTTGATAGAATTTAAATAACAACATTTGAGTGCAGTAGGCGTTATAAAGGGAAGAGTTGTCTTAATCAAATAATTGGCAAATGCCTGCATTTTGTCTGGAAGTTTGAACAGACGTAACGTAAATATAAAGAGGATTAGTTAGTTATGTAATTTTTATTTTGCATAGTGGGCACGGACCCAATATTCCTTTCCTTATCCATATTAATGTCCCAATTTCCACGTCGTGGCACATACATTGATTGATGTATTCATGCCAATAATATAATACTAATAGATTAATAATATAACCATCCGCTTACACATTAACATCTTGCACTCCAGAATATATTCACACATTGATTAAATTCAAAACCTAGGAATCAAAATTCGTTATCCAGTCCGAATCGTGTCAATTTGAAATATATACTACATTCGTCCTTATACATATTTATATACTAATTGACTCACACACAAATTTCAATAAAATGGAGAAGTTCATCTTAATTTTAGTAGATAAATGAATCTCACAAATAATTATTAAGTGCAAATGTAATATAAATACATAGTATAAAATAATACTAGTATAAATGTCAAATATAATTTGGAGATAGTATAAATGTCAAATATAATTTGGATCATCTCCCAAAATAGAAAATGAATAAATATATAAACATAGCAAAATGACAACATGCGCATAAATTTATGTGACAAAGCTAGTATATAATTACCTATTTTGAAATAATTTTTTGTTGGAGTAGAAAAATGATTTGAACTAGACTTGTTTGTCAAATTTATGCTTATATATGACATACTTTAATCCAATACATATGTTATAGCTAGCATGTTGAATGCCAACTATAACTTTTTTAGAAGAAGAGTGTCAGCTAGAGTTGAACATACCGTTTCAAGATAATTATTGGATTTCAACAAATTTTAGATTACGAGATTAAACTTAAACAAACTTCAATTGAGAAATCACATTTTATAATTCTTGATAAAGGATCGAGTCAACCTGGACCTAGTTTTATCCATAACAAGTTCCAACTTCCAACATTAGTTCTTATGTCAAATTTTGTATCTACATTAAGCAAGCAAAATATATACCTATATCTACTCTTTCAAAGTTTCGTATATATTCATATTCTAAGTAGATGTACATGCAAAATAAAAGTCTAACACATTTTTTTTTTTTGAAAAGAGATAATATCATTAATCAGAGGAATCCTCCGAAGCAAGACCCCCCCTCAACCACGAGGGAAAACTCGATGTCCAACAACATAAATGGAAAGAACTAGAATGCCGAATGGCCAACTCATGTGCAACAAGATTAGCCGACCTATACATGTGGAAAACACAGATCAAAAAATTATCCCGAGCAATCCGAACGATGTCGCAGAGATCCTCCAGTAAGAACTCATCCTCCTCCTCCGGATCAGCCATAAGTCGCGCAACAAGGAAAGAATCCGAGTCCAACACTTTTCTTAAAAGTGTATTAGTATTTTGCAAAAAGTAATAACAATTCATCAACATCAAACATATATATATATATATATTAAACCATTCCCTTAAATTAGGGCATCAAACTAATTGATGGAGTATAACAAAAAGAGAGTAATTTTATTTAAAAATCTAATATATTTACGCGATAACCATAAATGGAGTTGTTGAAAAGAGTTGAACTGAAAAAAGGTAAAAGTTTGAGATCAAAACAGAAAAAAGAAGAAATTATTACTGAATAGAATATGAGTCGGAATGAAATTGAAATTCACTCCAAATGCAAATCGTGTCGAAATGAAATTGAAATCCATGTCAAATTCAACGCGTAGTAGAGCGATAGCACTATTTAATCACGAAATCTGTGCAAGTATAGTAAACATGGACTTTTAACTTTATATATATGTATGCATTTGCGCTGCACCCATATATATATCTTGTTGTAATAATCAACGTCTCCTTCAACCCCAAAAATGCGGCGGATAAACTCTTGCTGAGCCACCGCCGTCAAGCAATATCCGGTAATTTACCTCCACCTTTTCCGTTTGCTGCGTCTTCGGATGCTACTCTAATGAATCTATCTATTAATGTATATTCGAAACTGTTGGCGATTATGTTGATTAATCCATATGTGTATTGAATTGAATTGTTTGGTGGTTGATGAGATAGATGTGTTGTTTGTTTTGAATTTGATTAGGTATTGCGATCTGAACTTGGATCCGTAAAGTGTATGATTAAGTAGAAGGTAGTTTGAAATTGAAGAAAATGGGGGGTGATAATGAGGAAGATAATGGTGAGACTATGCAAAGACTCCAGTCATCATTTGGAACTTCATCATCTTCGCTTCATACCCAGCAGCACCACGCTTTTCCACTGAATCAATTAAACATACCTCAACTACACATGCCGCAATTTCGCGGTCAGATTCGGCAGCCGTCGCCTAATTCGTGCGGGGAAAACGGTGGGAAAAGGCTGGGCATTCCGCCGTCTCATCCACAAATTCCTCCAATCTCGCCTTATTCGCAGATCCCGTTCAACCGCGCCGGAAATCAGCAGAATTTTAGTACTAGTCCGGGGCCATCGCATGCTCGATCTTTGTCACAGCCGGCTTTTTTCGCCGTTGATTCTCTGCCGCCGTTAGTCCCTTCCCCTTATAGAGAATCTCCTTCGAACTCCGTTTCCGACCAGGTTTCGACTGATGTAGCTATGGAGGAGAGGGAGGGTGGGGGTGGGGGTGGATCCCATTCCATGTTGCCGCCCTCACCTTTCGCAAGGGGGAGTATGTCTAGAATTGGAGAGAGTCTCCCTCCTCGTAAGGCTCATAGAAGGTCCAATAGTGATATCCCGTTTGGGTTTTCGAGCATTTTGCAGTCTTCGCCTCCGCTTATACCTTTGAGGAGTCCTGGTGCTTTTGATAGGTTTGGATCTGCAAGAGAGAATTCAGGAGCCCAGCCAGTGCAATTGGTTAAGAAAGAGTCAAGCTGGGAGAGAGCAGAGGAGATTGCGGAAGGGATGGGGGAGAGAAAATATGAAGGTGAAGTTGTTGATGATTTGTTCTCTGCTTATATGAACTTGGACAACATTGATGCCTTCAACTCTTCTGAGACGGATGACAAGCTGGGAATTGAGAACCGAGACGATTTGGACAGTAGAGCTAGTGGAACAAAAACAAATGGAGGTGATAGCAGTGATAACGAAGCAACTAGTAGTGTGAATGAAAGTGGGAACAGTTCTCAAAAACCGAGAGTATCTTCATTGACTGAGAGGAGGGAAGGGATAAAAAGGAATGCTGGGGAAGATATTGCACCAACCACTCGACATTATAGAAGTGTCTCTATGGATAGTTTCATGGGAAATATGAATTTTGATGAGTCGCCTAAAATGCCTCCATCCCCTGGAGCACACCAACTCTCACCAACCGATTCACTTGATGCCAATACAAATGCTTTCAGCTTGGAGTTTGGTAATGGGGAATTCAGTGGCGCTGAACTTAAGAAGATAATGACAAATGAGAAACTTGCCGAGATAGCCTCGAGTGATCCCAAACGTGCAAAAAGGTAACACTGGATTCTACTTAACCATCTATAGCTTTATGCTTGTTGTGTTCTTCTATGTACTTGTCATATGTTGTATTTATGTTTAAGTAGATACGTCTTTTTGTAGGATCTTAGCTAACCGTCAGTCTGCTGCTCGGTCAAAAGAGCGGAAAATGAAATATATCGTGGAGTTGGAACACAAGGTCCAGACATTACAGACAGAAGCTACTACATTGTCTGCCCAACTTACTATGCTTCATGTAAGTGCCTCTTGAATTTTTTTTTTTTTTTTTTTTTTTTTTGTGGTTGATAGTTGTTGCTTTTATTATAACTACTTGTTTTTCCTTGCATTCAGCGAGATTCTACTGGACTCAGTAGCCAAAACAATGAGCTGAAGTTTCGGCTGCAGGCCATGGAACAACAGGCTCAACTGCGGGATGGTATGGTTCTGTAATTCTGTTAAATGTTTTTCATATTTTTCACCCTTTTCATTGCATAACAGTATAATATATGACTGTTCAAATGCAATAAGGCGCTTCTTACTAGTTACCACACCACACCTATAGTTTGGGTACCTGCATTCTAGTGCAACATTTGAGATAGCTGGCCTTCTTCTCTTCCGACTCTTGTTGGATTGCTGAAAGCCCTGTATGCCCCAGTCGATCATTCCAAATTATATTTTCTCTTCTCTTATTACGGTGCTTAGTTACTTTTTGTAGTAAATTGTAGTATCAATAAATGAATCTCAATTATCATGAGAAAAATGGCCTACAGAATCGCAGCTTTATTATCGTCTAATTTGTGATTGAAAATTTTCTCAGCTCTGAAAATGAGCGTGTTATTTCTTTCAAAAATTGGGGTATGTAATATACCTGTGATACTTGAGTTTTTGAGTTTCATAATAGTCCTATATCAATATGTACATTCCATTACACGAAGTGATAAGTGATAACTAATCTTTCCGTTTAGAATTACTCAATTGTGCCTGAGAAGTTTGTGCTTTTTGCTTCTTTTTTTGTATATTTGTCTGCTAAAATATGCGATATACCCAATGCATTGCTCGATCACAGTAAAAATTTGGCCGTCTCTTTTTGTTGGTTTGCTCATGGGCTGGGTGAAACTTTAGTAAAAAGGTTATCTTAATGCATCTGGTACTATGTAGAACACATATGTGTCTCACTTAATTCTTGACTGCATGTTGCTTATTGTATGCAAATGTGTTTTGGCATGATTAAATTTAAACAATCTCAACTGTCTCTTGTTTTTGTTCTGTTAGTTGTGGTTATGTAGATCACCTGTTTCCGACCTTACCTTGATATGAATCATCTTTTTTCCAATTGATTGCTCAGTTTGCTTACTTTAGAACAACAAAGTGGTCTAATAGCGGATTTTCTTCTGTCAGCACTGAACGAGGCGTTGACAGCAGAGGTGCAACGCCTGAAGTTTGCAACAGCTGAATTAAGTGGTGACCCCTCAAAGTTTCAGCAGTTCGCGGCCAATCCTCAGATGTTTCAGCTACGACAGCAACAGGCTGCCCAAATGAACATGCACCAGTCACAGCAACAGAGGCAACAACCACAACAACAGCAATCGCAGCAAGTGAATGGCAATAACCCTTCCAAAAATGAGACAAAGCAATAGCTTTTGGAGGAGGCCTTTGATTGTGCTGAAATACGAGGTTGTTTCGTGTCTCCTTAAATTTAGCTGCTTTCACGGATTCATTAGTTTCAAACACCGTTCTTCAAGACTTGCATCTTCATACCTGTCCGTTTCCAAGAATCACGCTCAAAACTATCACGCCTAGCAAACAAGTCCTGGGCTGCACTGCAGTAAACCCGAATTACATTCCTTCATTGTATATAAGAAACATGCTTTTCCTGAACAAATTAGATCAACATCTATTTACCATCCGTCGACAATGTGTTGCGACATTCTATTCTTGTAATATTTTCGAGTAATTTATCTTTTTGGCCCGAAATATTAGGGTTTTCTATGTTGGTCTTTTGAACATATGTTTTTGTCGGATCCAGCTCATTTATTGAGAAGCCTTTAAATACTTGTTTTGCTGTTTATATTTTCTTTTAGAGGCTAAAAGTTCTTCAATATTTATGTATTCTAGGACTCAATACAATTAAAGTTGAAATTATGGGTTTAATGCAATAAAAATGGAAATTGGAGGACTTTACTTATTATTCATTTTTTATATAAAAAAAAATTCGATAGGAGGGCCAAGCATAAACGCGATACTGGAACATTAATTCATTAGCAAGTGTACGTGGTGCTATGAAGTATGAAGGCAGATTTCAGTAGAGATTCATTTTATTTAAATTATATTGGGTTAATTGGCTCTAAAACCACAAACTATTACAAAATTTTGATTTTTCCCCAACTCTATAAAATTGGTGTTCTTTACCAAATTTCCCATGAATTCACATTTTGCCCAAATAGAAGCTGATGTGGTGTGATAAAGATGACATGGCAAGTAATAACCAAAACCGATGTCATTTTATAATTTTTTATAAAAAATCCAAGTCAATAGACAAAAGTAATAAGTCTCCATCCCCAATTTATCTTTTCATCTGTTTCCGTTACCGTTTCTCTTGCCGTCGAGAAAGATCCCTAAATCACAAATCCTATTTTCATTCATTTCTTAATCTTCTAAATCTCAATCCACATGCATATAGCCAAAGCGCATCTCTTTACCTAGGATTTAAAACTGGTGTCTCTGAAGATTTATTTTGTTGATTTGAAATAATCATGAATGGTGGAAGAAGTCGTCGCCGGCGCCGGATTTTTTGAGCTGTTGGGTCTCGACGGAAGTAAGTTTTTGCATCTCTCTAACTACGATACAAAATTTGTGTTGATGGGTCCTCAATCCTCGAGGCAGTCTTGTCCTTGCCGTTGAAATTGTAAAAGGCTGAGGAGTATTCTCGTCGTCTCTGATCTCCTGCTCCATTGCCACCTACTAGCTTCGTCATCTAATTTTTCTGGTTCAATCGGGCGACTACTGTAATATAAACTGCCTCAAAAATTGCAAATAATATATAAAGGGGAATCTTATTTCTTACATATGTTTTGTACTCAATCCATCGGTTATGCAGTTATAAGTATTCACTTGTTAATAGTGTGTTGCCTAGTGGTAGGAGGTTAATGTACGAGGCCAAAGATCTCGGGTTCGAGTCCTTTGTGACACGGAACTTTTGCATTCATGATTTGTCATTTCGGCGCTCTATTATATGTGACATTATCACGTTATCAATAACAAGTAACGATGAACAAGGAAGTATTTTAGAAATAATAATCTATTCTTATATTCCCGGCCACTCACCCACTTCCTGTAAAAAAATAAAGACAATAAGAAGGGCCAAATCCATTAGGTGGAGTAAATTTTGAAAAAAATTGGTTTAACGGCCATTCTCCCGTGGATGTTACTCCATGAACTTCATTCTTGATTGACGTTAATTTTAGAGTAAAATAACACACACCATCTTATTGTAAGTACGTACGATTAGATGAGATATTAATATGATTATATTGAAAACAAATTATAATAAACAAGTCAGGATGGCCGAGTGGTCTAAGGCGCCAGACTCAAGTTCTGGTCCTCTTACGAGGGCGTGGGTTCAAATCCCACTTCTGACATTTTTGTTACATTTTTTTTTGTATTTGAAAATGGTTATTTTGATGTTTATTTATTTGAGAGAGAGTTCTTTTAATTGTTTTGAGGAACTAAACATAATAATTTCTCATTTCTAGCATAGCATCTTCATTTCAGCAGTTTAGATCACTTAGTTTGCGGCTGATTGCATACCTCAATGAAGAGTAATAAGTATGCGAGTTACATCATCTATTGCATGAAAGGGAATGAGTGGTAATTTTCAATTCTTCCCTCTGCAACTTAATGAACATGTAGTGTAGGTCTAATTCTTTGCCTGGTATTTCTTTCGCGTAATTTCAATTTCAATTCCTTTTCTTCCACATTAATCTTGATTTCAACTTGAAATTCATGGCTCCAACAATTCACATTTAGCAGATACCAGTATTTGTCTTGTTTCAAATCATGAAATAGACGGGCACCGGCAACAACATAATTCAAATTCAAAATCAAAATCAAATAAGCCAAAACCAAAATTCTCGTCTCAACTCCAAGTTCCAACAACCATAATGAACATACTAGTATTTCCTAACAAGAGTAAAAAGAAACCTAGAAGCAAAAGTGTGATGATAATCATCAAGATTCGAACTTGACCTCCTCCATCTTCCTGTTTTTTGTCCCACTAAGCCAACCTCCATCAATCGACTCCACGCTCCCGCTCAACCCATCATCCACAAAATCCCCAACCCTCTTCACCTTCCCCGTTGGCAACACCGGATACTTCCCCGAGAAACACGCATAGCAGAAATTAGGCGAATCGCTCCCCAGCAGCTTCTTCAAGCTATCAATCGGCAGAAACGCCAGCGAATCGCACCCAATGAAATCCCTAATTTCCTCCACGCTCATCCTATTCGAGATCAACTCGTTCGGGCTAGGCGTGTCCACTCCATAGTAGCACGAAGCTATAATCGGAGGGCTCGAAATCCTCATATGCACCTCCTTCGCCCCTGCTTCTTTTAACAGCCTCACAATCTTTGACGACGTCGTGCCCCTCACGATCGAGTCATCCACCACCACCACACGCTTCCCCTCCAGCACCGCCCTCACCGGAGAAAGCTTCAGCTTCACGCCAAAATCCCTAATCTTCTGCGACGGCTCAATAAACGTCCTCCCCACATAATGCGACCTAATCAGCCCCTGCTGAAACGCAACCCCCGCCTTCGCGGCATACCCTAGCGCCGCCACCACGCCTGAATCCGGCACAGCTATCACTACATCGCAATCCACCGGAGATTCTGTTGCTAAAATTTCCCCAAACGCACGCCTCGATTCGTACACGGATCGCCCGAACACAACCGAATTAGGCAGTGCGAAGTAGATGTGCTCGAAAATGCACGATTTTGGCTCGAAATGAGGCATCAAGCAAACCGATTGGACACCTTCTTTATCCACCACGATCACTTCGCCGGGATAGACCTCTCTCTCGTATGTCGCCTCGATCAAATCTAGGGCGCAAGTCTCCGACGCGAACACCACCGCTCCGTTGCTCCTCCGCCCCATCACCAGCGGGCGGAATCCGAACGGGTCGCGAACCGCAACCAGCTTGTCCTCGGTGAGGAAAACCATGGAATAAGCCCCCTCCAGCTTCTCGCAAGCTTCGACAATCCTCAGAAAAAATGGCCGCGCCTTCGAAATAGCAATCAGGTGCAGAACGACCTCCGTGTCCGAGCTCGTGTTGAAAATCGAGCCGTTTTCTTCGAGCTCTTCCCTAAGCGCCTGGTAATTGACCAGATTCCCGTTGTGCGCGACTCCGACTGAGCCGAATCTGTAACCGGCGACAAAGGGTTGAACATTCTTCAACATGGAGGCTCCGGCTGTGGAGTACCTGACGTGGCCGATGGCCGTGTCGCCGGGGAGTTTGTCCAGCTTCGATTCGCTGAAGACCTCGGAGACGAGGCCGACGCCGGTGACGGAGTGAAGGACGTTATCCTGGACGGAGACGATTCCGGCGCCCTCCTGGCCGCGGTGCTGCAGCGCGTGGAGAGCTAGGTAGCAGAGGCGGGAGGCCTCGGGGTCGCCGTAGATTCCGACGACGCCGCATTCCTCGCGTGGTTTGTCGTCGACGTCGTCGTGTACGCTGGAATCCGAATTTGACGAGGTTTTGTAAATGGAGATGATTTCAGAGATAGGGTTTTGGGAGTGGGTTATGTGGAGAGGTTTTTGGGGGTTTTTGGAGGGGAGGGTGAATGAGGTGGTGGAGGGCGGGATGAGAGCGGTGGGGCGGCTGGAGGAGGTGGCGCCATAGGCGGCGGCGGTTGAGGCGGTGGAGGCGGCCATTGAGGGTTTAGGGAGAAATGGACTATGAATAGCCGAAGAGTAGTGTTAGGTTTTGGTGCTTAGATATTGTGGTGGGCGGGAGTGGAGAAGGATGGAGGAATATTAGGGTAAGCAGTCGGTGACGCTTAGCGTGACGGCGAGAATTCATTGGTCGTTTATTTAAAATAAAGATTTTAATACCTCGCCCGCTTGAACCGCACGTGTTTGTTGTATAACAATTAACAATAGAATAGAGTGACTAGGGCTTTGCAGCTTCCTATTTTCAGTTTCAGCCTTTGTGAGCATCTAAATTTGGGTATATTTCTTTTTTCTCCGCTCTCAAATTATCTCGATCAATGGCGCCGCCGATGCCTCCTCCTGGGCCTTACTCCGGCAAGAGCAGCTACGCTTTGGTATGGTTGTTACCAATTCTATCTCCGATCTCTCACTTCCGCTGTACTGATTTATCAATATTATTTGATAAATCATGAATGATAGGTAGCTAGGATTTCCGCTTTCACGGTCGGACTCGCTTATGGAAGTGTAAAGCTTAAATATCTCAAGGTATTACCCTTCTTCTTTCACTGAATTTGCTCTGCTTTCTCCCAATCCTTGTTGATTTTGTTGATCCATGCTTATATTAGTATATGAATTATGAACGTGTTTTTTCTTTTCTGCGGATTTAATTATTAGGATATCAAATCTGTGTATGCCTGTATTTTGATTATCCAGATCTGGAATTAAGGGATGATGCTGGAAACTTAAAAATAGCTTCTTCTACTTTTCCCCTTTCTGAAATAATGTCTTATTTTTAGAGCTCTGGGTGATGCATATTTGCTTAAGATAATTATGCTAGAGTCACTGAGTCAGGCAACAAACTTTTCAATGCTTCTGATTTATGGATCAAATAGTAAATTAAATCATTGTCATGAAAAAAGGGTTTCTGTTTTTGGTAACGAAATGGGTTCGTTTATGGATGCTGCTGGGATTTTGGTTAAGAACAGTGGCTGAATTTGTTTGCTATCATGTAGTTGCTAACATATATATTTAATCTCTTACATTGGCAAGTTTTATGAATGCTGCTGCCTATAGTCACGTCTATTATAATCGCAAATTGAATAGTAAGATCAGCATTATGAGTGAATGCTACTATCCTGGTGATGTGCTCTGCTAGATTTGGCACAGATGTTATAGCATTGCAATGAAGTCTGCCTTAAAAAACAAGTATCTTGTGAGTATTTATTGTTGTGCCTAAAAAAGTTTCATGCAATTCCTAGTTCTAAGAGATACTGTGAGTTCATTATACAGTTTTGGGAATGATGCTACACCATCAAAGATTACATATGGTTTCATAGTATAGGGCCTATAGTCGGTTCTTGTGTCGCATTCAAAATCATGTTATACTGCAAAAAATTAGTACTATGCAAGGTTGATGCTGTTAGATAGTTGAGTTAAAGGACTGAATTTTTGCCCTTGCTTAATTTTGAACAGATGAAGTCAAAGTCTCAAAAAAAGGCTGCAGCTAAGGCACACCACTAGAGGGAGTATGTGTTTTTTGCTGTTTCTGATCACAATAATAGAAGAAAGAGATTAATTTTCCGCCATGGCCCGATGATGAGGAGCGTCGTTTTCAACATGTAAACCTTTGATTTTGTTGCAATTTTCTTGTGACATTGGAAATCAGATAATACAGTTCCATGGGAAACACACATTTCCTCTTCTCATTTTTGAAGAAGCAAAGAAAACAACTAGAGTGGTGTTGAATCCCTAGGTTTGTCTTGTGATGAGAAAGTGGAACAAGAAGGGGATGTGAAATAAAATTAGGCAGATTAAGAAGATTATTGGCATAAAATATGGATCTCTAATTTGCATACTTTTGGGATCCTAGGTAATTTATTTTCTTGTTATATGTAATATGAAATGAGGGTTGATTTCCTTATTGGTCGTCTCATTCTTATTGTTTCATTTTTTTTCCGCAAAAAGTTACGAAAAGAATGTGGGCCATGTGTGAATCTCATCATCTGATCAACTCTATTTTCTTATTCTCCAAGTTGAAGAAAAATGAGTAAAGAAGAATGAGATGGAGGGAGTACTATTTTAATGAGTAGTTTACACTTATTATTTTGAAAAAATGTTAATGACAGTATGGAGGGACTAATTAGTGGTGACTACTGACCAGGGGAGGCGGAGACGGTGATATGATATTATTTGCTTTGGTTTTTAGTCGAGTGATCATATATATAATCTCATTCTACCCACTTTATCCCGTAGTCTAGCTACTTAGCCCATTTATCCACAAAACTCAAGCCCACTTGATCTAATGGTCCATCTAAGAATTTGTCACAGCAAAAATTGAACTAATACAGGTGCAACATTTCTGTTAAAGATATTTCTCTAGATAAATATTTTCTTAA
Source organism: Salvia sclarea (assembly GCA_036873715.1). NCBI lineage: Eukaryota > Viridiplantae > Streptophyta > Magnoliopsida > Lamiales > Lamiaceae > Salvia > Salvia sclarea. The sequence goes on from JAYJMF010253533.1 coordinate 12,230, forward strand.
TATTCCAAATTTTGAATAAATCACACACTAAAATACTATGGTAATTTGCCTCCACTTTCAGTTTCATTATGCATGATTTCCCGTGCAAGGTAATGTATGCATGATGTCGTTATGCAGCGGTCCATATTAAATAGTATTTTTTTTTTAAAATGAATCAATAAAAAAGTGGATTGTTTTTTCGGTTTTCTTTTTGTGCCTTTTTAAGGGGAAAAGTGAATTGCTAATAGAGAACGCTCTGTGGATAGTTTCGTCATTAACTATGATTAATTGTAGTATGACGCATGAAATGATAGACGATCGATAGATAGGTAAAGGATATGAGTTTCGAATATGATTGAGAAAATGAAAAAGGTGATTATTTAAAAGAAAAAAGTCATGTTTTTAGTCAACAACATTAAAATTGGAGAAAGGGTTGGTGGAAATTATGTTACCTATATTTCTAGAAATGCTGAAATGGCGACTATTGACACGATAGTTAGCTCACATGGTTTAGGGCCAAACGATTTGACTCATCCAGCTGGTCCAATAAATCACCCCTTGGGTTTTAGGTCAAAATATGGCCCACTTAAAATGAGGACACACCAAGTAATCAAAGGGTATACATTTTAAGTTTAGCTTCAAATTTGTCTTAATAATTGATTTAGTAATCAAACTAGTATTATCTTGCTCGTACATTTTAAGGAGTGTTATGCATGAGTTTTTCTCATTCTTTCAAATTACATGTGAATAATCCAGCGACTTCCCGGCAAAGGAGAAAACAATATAGTCTCTTCGAGAGCAGCCAACAATAGACGAATCGAATGACCACATTAAATTCGTAATTTATAGTGAGTTATATACGGTACATATAATTATTCAGTTAAAATATTACCCCATTAAAATTTAAGAATTACGACATTTTTCAAGAGTGGTGATGAATTAACATCTTAAACGTTCAAGAATTTAAGAGCTAGGAGTTCAAGAACTAACACCTTGATTTAAGAAATCATGTGTTATCGCTTTTGAGTTCCTAAATCAACGAGCTAATTCATGAATCAAAGAGCTAATTCATGAATTCAACTATGCAACTATAGTATGATAAGGATAAAACAGTAAGAATGATTATCTTTATTTTTACAATCTTAAATTGGATATTTTATAATTTTTACTAGTTTATTTTGTTCCTTTTATTTTGTCATCTCAAACTATAATGGAAAGTATTGATTAGGATATTTGAAAAGCAAATTTTATGTATTGATTTTGCTTCAATATTCTCAATCGAGATAGGAATTTCGTGAATGCCAACTTAAATAGCTTAACAAGCAATGTGCTGAAGCTTTAATGAGACAAGTACTCCATATTTCATATTCAAGCACGTAAATTGCAGCCACTTATTTCAAACGAGCAGCCACCATTAATTTAGTTTTTATGTTGCAATTTATTAATATGACAATTAATATATTCATCAATTATGTAACGAAGCACTTTTTCTTTTTCCTAATTTCTTTTGTAAACAAACAAAATTATTTAAATGCATTATCACGGCCGACTCTATGTTGAGAAAGACAATAATCTTATATATTAAAGGATTTGGAGCCAATGCCTCCACCTAAGCATTCCATTCCATCCTACAGTGATGCGTCATTATTCTTTTTTCAAACTTATTTTAGCATTCTTTTTTTAAACTCATTCAATGAATGAATAATTTCATCCCACAACCCACTCAATTAATCAATCAATAATTCAAACCCACAGCCCAAATTTTCAAATAAAATGATACTACTAATCTCAAAGTAATAATTTGTTGTATATTAAAAATTCAAACGAGAATATATAGTAAATTATTTTGTATATAAAATTTGGGACTTTTACGAGCATTTCGACGAGGCGATGCAACCGTGACTTTTGAGACGAGATCATACATATAAAATTATTTTTTCTATCGGTTTGGGACATGTACGAGCATTTCGACGAGGCCATGCAACCATACTCGA
>JAYJMF010253644.1:0-14198 GCA_036873715.1 Salvia sclarea
TTTACAAGAATTGATTCAAGCAACAAGAGTTTCCTCATCAGTACTACATGCATAAACTGACGTTGCTAAACGAGTCCCGTAACTTTTTAATTCCTTCCTACCTTCAAACTCCCCAGTCAATATGGCCTCAGCATGCTTCAAAGCAAATGCTGAGATGTTTGGAGAATAATTGTTCGTAATTTCCGTCAATATGACGTTGCCAATAATTGTTCGTAATTTCCGTCAGCCGCAACTGTGTTATCGGCGGCGTAGATGTTTGGAGAATTCACGGTGTTGACCCAGTAGATATATTATGAGAAAATAAGACGCAAGAAATAGGGAAGATAATCTAATAATTAAACAATTAAAAAAGATAAAAGATTTATCAAGATTTCTCCAACCGAGATTCAAGGGCTGAACAAATCGTGAATATAAATCACAAATCATAATTAATGTAATAGAAAATAAAGACAAAATAATTAGGGATGTTAGTTTTTATCTTTTTTATTTTCATGGTTAAATTTTATCTTTACTATAGCAAAATGGCTATAATATTATTTTTCTCTAATTTTTATCGGTATCTGGTGGAGCCAAAAAAAAAACTAGCTTAACGTTCAATATAATACCTATATATTAATCTCAATGAGTTATGATAATGAGTAACCGAAAAATTCTATGGTGCAAATGTTGTAGGTGCAAACTCCTATATATAGAAATAATACTTTTTCTATTTATTTAAGGGTAAATATCAATTTAAACCCTGACTTATACCCTTTTTATCAAAAATATCACGAACTTTAATAAATATTTTTTTAAATTCTAAACTATGAACTTTCTATCAAAAATATCCCGACTCCATTTTCCGGCTACCGGAATTCTTACGTGGCTCACCGCATGACACCGTATAACTTTTAATTATTAATATTAAATGACATGACACCTAAAATAAATAAAAAATCACAAAACATCACCCATCCCACCCCATCACAAAACATAATTATGATATATCATATCATAATTATTCTCACGCCACTTCTAATGGGACATAATTAATTAAAAGAGGGTATAATTATGATATATTTTAAATATCTTGCACACGCACCACCACGTCGCCTTTTCAACAAGATCAAATTGTTTCTTCCCGTCCTTCATTAGGAGAATGTTCACTCCCATCTCTTCCAGCATCTACAAGTAAAATATTAATTAAAAATAATAAAGTATCAGAGAGAAAAAGAGAGAAAGAGAACCTTAATAACAGTGGGTTGTAAATGATTTAATTAGTGAGCCAAATAGTGCGGTCGGGAAACTGATGTCGAGCTTCGCAAGCAATTCTATCAGTGTCATGTTTTGTGATTTTTTAGTTTTTATTTATTTTAGGTGTCATGTCATTTAATATTAATAAAAGTTGTACGGTGTCATTTGGTGAGCCATGTAAAAATTCCGGTGGCTGGAAATAGAGCCGGAGTATTTTTGATTAAAAAATTCATAATTTAGGGTTTAAAAGTATATTTATTAAAGTTCGGGATATTTTTGATAGAGAGGATATAATTCAGGGTTTAAATTAATAATTCCCTTAAATAAATAGAAAAAATATTATTTCTATATATAGGGGATTTGCACCTACATAATCCCAACTTAATCCATCCTCAGTTAAAGCACAATTTCCTACCAAATCAAGAAGTTGTTAAAAAGCACTTTTCAATATCTCGTTTCCAAATTTGATTTGTTTCCAAATTTGAGTATAAACGTGACCGTCTTTAATTAACACATTATACTATATATAATCCCTAATTAAACTAAGTCCGATTAATTAATTTTCTCATTATTATCCACTTCACCGAAACAAGCCACAAACCTCTCTCCAAAATCCATATATCCTCAGTCAAAAGCCCAATTTGTTACCAAATCAACAAATTGCTAAAACACACTTAACTTAATTATATGCTTTCAATTACGTTTGAAACTAAATATTTTCCATATTTAACTAAGGCTATCGCATATTGAACACCAAATTAGATATTTTCCTTCTAGGCTAGGGCTACGAACAAGATTCTCCTTCTTACCATATTATGCTATATAATCCCTAACCTAAGTCCGATTTTAATTATTTTTCTCATCATCAAATTCACCAAAACAAAGCTACAATTTAAACCTCTCTTCCCTAATTTCCATGGCCTCCCCGCCTCCGTCGCCTCCCCGCCTCCGTCGCCGCCGTCTCCGCCTCCGTCCCCGCCCCCGGCGTCCTCGAGGAAGTCGAGGACGCCGTCCGAGGCGCCGTAGGCGGCTTCATCCCGGCCGCCCTCGGCCGCCGCCTCGGGGACCTCATCGACCGCGCGTGGGGGCGCGTGGGGGAGAGCTACTCCGACGTCGAGGCCGTGCCGAGGGATTGCGACCTCCACGTCGCGTTCCACGTGCGCGTCGAGCACCGCCACGTGTACGCGGCTCCGGCAGCGCAGACGCCTGCGTCTGCGCTGCTGGAGAAGTACGAGGAGGAGGAGGAGATGTGTTGTTGCATTTGCTTGGAGGAGATCGGCGGCGGCGGCGGCGGCGGCGGAGGGGCGGCGAGGATGCCGTGCAAGCATGTGTTTCACATCGGGTGCATCAAGAAATGGCTCAGGAAGAAGCCTTGTTGCCCTCTTTGCCGCTATGAGATGCCTATGGGCTATGGTTTTGAATAGATTCAAGATCCAAGATTTAAGATTTGGCATATTTTAATTGCTATTGTTAATCATGTTAATGGTAATGTTAATTCAAATCGAGGTACTTATTCGTATTTCGTGTGTGTACGTAGTATTGTGATACCATATATTTTTTAGTATGGAAGAAGGTTTATGGAATTATGGGAAGTCTTGTGTCACACAGTAATATTCGAGTTTTGGATCTTCTATTGCATTTATGAATGATGAATATGTGACAAGATTAATAATTTAGAATTTAAGATCTATATAATGAGATTAAATATATAATCTAACCTTTAGTAAACATAAAATTCTAAAATTTGCTACATGTCGTTCATCTATTTATGTATTAAAAAATGTCACATCCAAATGCAACTATAGGAGGATCCAAGTGGATAGGGGGAGGGGCTTAAGCCCCCGTCAAACAATATTCTTTTGTAGTTTTTTCTACTATCAAATTTGTTAACGACATTAAAGATTGGAGGATGAGGAGGGTCTGAATTACTTATAAAGAGAGGAAAAAATTGAAATTTATAGTATTTTAATTAAACAATGATTTAAAATTTATGAATGATGTTAACTTTCTATTATTAAATAAGAAATATTTTTTTGGCTTATAATTGGCTATTTTATTCAAAATATGTATAGCGATGACTCTTTGGAAAATCAATCCCGAATAAAAACAATAAAGCCCCTGTCAACATATTTTTCTGCGTCTGCCCCCGAATGCAACAGTGATCTCATTTGGAATTATTCACAACCATATACCCTTAAAAGATTATAAAATTGAGGGATGGAAGTAACTTCTTAAAGTACATACTCCAAAGCTTGAGCTCATGATCACCTTGTTGAGTCATGTATATCACAAAAAATTGTCTTAGACAGTATGATTGATCGAAATTTGTAATTCCAACCTCAGTTCTTAATTTTACTTAAATCCTATATCTTTTAATTAATTAATTAAATTAATATATCTTGGCTATAGGCCAAATTTTCTATTTATTCTAATATATACATTGCATGAATCCACCACTAATCGCGAGGAGTTGAAATTGTTAAGGGTTTATGTCTCTATCTTTATTAAAGATCTTTCCTTTCTCAAATTTTACTTCCTTAATTAGTGAAATAAACTAAATCCTAGACAATGAATTAACATCATTATACTTCACCCCATACCAATTAATGACGTGGATATATTCATAGAACTAAGTATTAATAGAGTTTTGGAATCCTTAACATCAAGGAATAATCAACTCTACTTTTTTTTTTTGATAATTAAATTACAGAAATTAAAGGCCGCGTCACAGAGGACTCGAACCCGAGACCTTAGGTCTCGAACTCTACTTATTTATGATAACATAAGTTAACAGTCTCGAGTTCGAATTTCACCAATATGGAACTCAATTTCCGCCCACACCGTTCCGTCAAATTCGACACCATCGCCACCCGATTCCGCCCCTCCGGCCGCCGCCGGCAACTCGACATCAATCTCCACCATCTCTTCACAATCCAAACCTCAAGGTAGGTCCAATGCCAACACTCCAAAACCCACTGCCTGATCCAATCGTGCCCCCCATCGGAGCACCACACCTCCGCCACCGCCACCGCCACCAACGTCGGGGAATCCCTAACCTACCACGGCGCGCGTGAGGCCGTGGGGCGGGCCACCGGGGCCGACCTCCTCGGCCGGGAGCGCGAGGGCTTGATCGAGCACGTGTTGAGGGAAGTGCACCGGAATCTTAGGTAGCGTTTACTTTGCATGATATGATGGATTATTGATCAAAATAATCCAAACTAATCCGTTGTTTACTTTGATGGATAAATGTTGGATTGCTCAATTTTGAACTAGTTTTACAATCTTATCCTTCTAATACTCAATCCTATATTTTTATCAATCTATCTTTATCATTCAAACTAAACTCTACCTTAGGGTTAGGGCGGCGGCCGGAACCCTACTGACGTTCGGCATTCTCGATCTCTCCGTTCACATCGCCTTCGAACAACGCGACGTCAGCCTCCTCCCGGCGTCGCTCCGGCTGCTGGAGGCGGAGGAGTTTGATTATTGTGTTAGGGTTTTGGAGAGATGCTGCAGCATCTGCTTGGGAGATTTTGGCGGCGGCGAGGGTGGTGGCGGAACGTGGAGGATGCTGTGCTTGCACGTTTTTCACGGCGGATGCATCGTGAAGTGGCTCGAGAAGAGCCGGCGTTGCCCGCTTTGCCGCTGCGAGATGCTGGCGGAGGAGATGTAGATAGGGAGTTGAATGTTTATATACTTTCTAGCTAGAATAGATTGATCAATGGTGCATAAGTTTGTAAGTTCTAGTGAAACTATTACTTTGTTATTTGTTTGATCATGTTACCAGTTGGACAAATATTTGCGTTAGGCCGTCCTAGCGTTAGGCCAATTGTTTGTCGCTCCTATTCTAAGCCATGAGTCGAGCGAGGGGGAGTCGAAGGCGAACTCGGAGCGAGCGGCAAACAACAAACTGCTCCGCCTTCGCCTTCGATAATTAATATATAGATAATGAGACCAACAACAATTATATTTGCATATGAATTAATATGGGTATAACTATCTAACACAAAACTCTCCATAAACCAATTCATCCATACTAAGTATCTATATCACCAAATACATACGAATTACGAAAGAAACAATTAATATATATGTATACATCTTGAAATAAATCAATTAGCCTTAATATTAATTAATCAACAATATATATAGCAATCCTCTTGTGTAATTTCATCTATGAGAATAGTGATTTCAACAAATGAACTCGTAACTATTTTTACACAACCTCCATTAACAACAATAAACATTAAAATGTCAAATTCTTGAACCTCTCTCTATTAACTCTATATCATAGGCATCTCGTAGCGGCAAAGAGGGCAACAAGGGCTTTTCCTCAGCCATTTCTTGATGCACCCGCCGTGAAACACATGCCGACACGGCATCCTCAACCCTCCACCGCCGCCACCGCCGCCGCCGCCGCCGCCGCCGATCTCCTCCAAGCAAATGCAACAACAACACCTCTCCTCCTCCTCCTCCTCAAACTCCTCCAAAAGCTCAAACGCCGGCGTCACCGCGGCCGGAATCGCAAACGGGGACTCCCCCTCCACGACGTACACGTGGCGGTGCTCGACGCGCACGTGGAACGCGACGTGGAGGTCGCATTCCCTCGGCACGGCCTCGACGTCGGAGAGGCTCAAACACACGCGCTCCCACGCGCGGTCGGTCAAGTCCCCGAGGCGGCCGCGGGCGGCCGGGATGCGGCCGCACAGGGCGCCTCGGACGGCGTCCTCGACTTCCCCGAAGCAGAGGATGCCGCGGACGGGGACGGGGACGGAGGCGGAGACGGCGGCGGCAGAGGTGGGGAAGGTTTGTGAGAACCATGGTAGGGAGGAATCGTGGTTTAGGTATAGATTCATGTATTGGGTTTCGATGGTGAAGTGGAATTGGATGTTGAAATTGGGGGAATTCATTGAGGGGAGGAAAAACTCGTCGACGAGTTGGAATGTGGTGTGTGGATCGTAGAAGTAATCCATGGAAAGGGAAGAGAGGTTTGTAGCTTAATTTGTAATTTGGTGAATTAAGTGAATGATTAATGAGAAAAGTGAGTAATTGATTGGATTTGGTTTAGGGATTATATAGTATAATGTGTTGATTAAAGACGGTGATATCATATTATTCCTACTCAAATTTGGAAACCAGTTAAACACGTGATAAGCTTAGATTAAATATGGAAATTTAATTAGTTTCAGGTTAATTAGCTTTCACACAGTTGACTTGATTGAAAAGTGTTTTTTTAAACAATTTATTGCTTTGGTAACAAATTGTGCTTTAATTAACCGAGGATGGATTCAGTTGGATTAATTAAATAGTTAATCATTAATATAACTCATTGACATTAATATATACACAAATCATTCATCTTCTTCATTAATTAAATTCATTACTATATATAGGTATTGTGCTATTGAACCCTAAGCTATATTTTTGGCTCCCATCAACTACGTATAAAATTCACTATATATGAAACTTATTAAGCATAACTGTTTATGAATTTATTTTATGAAACATTTTGCAACAACTTATAAACTGTTTTAAAAAATTCGTAAGCTCAACCAAACACCCTCTTAAAAATAGGGTTGTAAACGAACAAAGCTACTAAGCGTGCTACTCGAGGCTCGGCTTGAGAAAAGCTCGTTCGAAGCTCGACTCGATAATAAACGAACCGCGCGAGCTCAAGCTCGACCCCGATTTCGAGCTCGATAATTTTATCGAGCCGAGCTCGAGCATGGAATGCTCGGCTCGCTGAGCTCGCGAACATGTTCAAGATCGTTTGTTCACGAGGCTGTTTACTGAGCATGCATGTTCACGAGCCTTCAATCGAGCATTATTCATATGATGTTGTTGATAGATTGAATTTTGCTAAAATAAAAAATATATACGAGCTCGAGCTTTTAACGAGCTCAAGCTCGAAAAATCATTATTACGGGTTTAGCGAGCCGAACTCGAGCCCAAGCACGACAACATTGACGATCGAGCAATACACGAGCCGAACTCGAACACAATAAATTTTTTGGCGAGCCGAGCTCGATCAATAGGTTAAAAGCTCGAGTCGAGCTCGAGCACCCTTAATATTTAAACGAGCCGAGCTCGAGTAGGCAGTATTCGGCTCGGCTCGGCTGGTTAACAGCCCTAAAATTCTTAAGAATCACCAACTCTAACATGATCAAACTATAACAAAGTAATAATTTCACCATAAACCTAATCAATCTATTCTAGAAAAAATATATATAAACATTCAACTCCCTCTCTATATCTCTTCCGCCGGCATCTCGCGGCGGCAAAGCGGGCAACGCCGGCTCTTCTCCAGCCACGTCATGATAAATATATATATCTGCGTCATTAATTGGTATGGGATTTTATTGTATATGGTCATGAAGTATATGTCATGTTATCTTAATAGAAATTCATTGTATAGATGTAGTAGTTTCATTAATCGGCCATATTATATATAGACTATTACCGATGGATTCATGCTTGTATATATCATGGGACAGAGCATCCCAAGATGTATTAGTTATATTAATTAATTACCATATATATGATTGAAGTTTCTTTCACCAACTAAACGAAATTAGGGGTTTGGAAATTTTGTAACTCCTTAAGAACATACTTCCAATGCTTGAAGTACTCATCGTATCACAAAAATTGAGTTAGACCATATGATTTGATCAAAATTTTCAATTTTAACCCCAATTCTATAATCTTGTAACTTTGCTAATTGTACAAGACCTTCCATAAACCTTCGTACGTACGTCCACGCATACTAAAATTATATGTTATCATCAATACATACGAATTACGAAATACTCCCTCCGCCGTCCAATTCATAATGTCCCACTTATCTCTCTTTTGTTTCCTCTTTAGACAAAAAAAAAAAATATAAAAGCATGTAGGTCACACCACCTTACACTCATTAATTTTGGCTCATTAATTTCTGTGCTCAAAAAGAAATGGGACGTTATGAATTCGGTAAACAATATGCATCGTGATTTGAATTAACATTAACATTAACATTAACATTAAAAGAAACTATTTCATTCATATATGAGAATAATAATTTTAAGAAAAATGTACTCGTAACTATTCTTGAATCTCGAATCTTGAATCTGTTCTAAACCATAGGCATCTCGTAGCGGCAAAGAGGGCAACAAGCCTTCTTCCTTAGCCATTTCTTGATGCACTCGCCGTGAAACGCATGCTTGCACGGCATCCTCAAAGCTCCGCCGCCGCCGCCGCCGCCGCCGCCGATCCCCTCCAAGCATATGCAGCAACACTTCTCCTCCTCCTCCTCCTCCTCGTACTCCTCCAAAAGCTCAAACGCCGGCGGCGGCGGCGGCGCCTCCGCGGCCGGAATCTCAAACGGGGACTCCCTTTCCAAGACGTACACGTGGCGGTGCTCGACGGCCACGTGGAACGCGACGTGGAGGTCGCATTCCCTCGGCACGGCCCCGAGGTCGGAGAACCTCTCCCTCACGCGCTCCCACGCGCGGTCGACGAGCTCCCCGAGGCGGCCGCGGGCGGCCGGGACGCGGCCGCCCATGGCGCCGCCGACGGCCTCCTCGACTTGGTCGAAGAAGAGGATGGCGCCGGCGGGGACGGAGGCGGAGACGGCGGAGGGGGGGAGGCTCCGGGAAAACCCTACTAGGGAGGAGTCGTGGTTTCGGTATAGATTCATGAATTTGGTATGGATGGTGAAGTGGAAATGGATATTGATGGAATTGGGGGAATTTGAAGGGATGAAAGCCTCGTCGACGAGGTGGAATGTGGTGCGTGGATCGTAGTAGTAATCCATGGAAAGGGAATTCAAGAGAGGTTTGTAGCTTAATTAATTTGTTTTGGTGAATTAAGTGAATGATTAATGAGAAAAGTGAGTAATTGATTGGATTTGGTTTAGGGTTTATATAGTATAATGTGTTGATTAAAGACGGTGATATCATGTTATTCCTACTCAAATTTGGACACCGGTTAAATACGTGATAAGCTTTGATTAATTAAATATGGAAATTTAATTAGTTTCAGGTTAATTAGCTTTCACACAGTTGACTTGATTGAAAAGTGTTTTTTAGATACGTGAATTAAATGTGGAAATTTAGTTTCAGATTAATTAATTAGCTTTCAGTTTACTTAATTGAAAATTGGTTTTGAACAATTTCTTGCTTTGGTAACAAATTGTTACTTCAATGATTTGTACAAGACTAATTACTACGACTCTTTTTATTTCACTAATTACTACTATTCCAGATACGGCCTGGTATGGGATCAGTTGGACTATAATGAATTCATAATAATTACAATTATTAATTATAATTAGTATAAATATAAAATATGATATTAAAAAAAAAAAAAAAAGAACATGTACAAATAATAAACCAAGGTACCCCATATCTTACGCGTTTCAAACCTATTAATTTGAACTTATTTCTAAATATTCAATTTTTCACTGATCCAATAAATACTATTTATTCAACAACACCAAATGTTCGGGAGTTCCTCTATTCAATCATTTTCCTTCTTCTTGTTGCTGGATATCTCGTTCGTACACATCTTATCTTTGTTTTCCGGGCTTCTAGTGAGTTTCGAAAAAGACCATATAATACAATGCAAGCAAAAACTCCTAGATTCATGGAGATATAGAACAGCATATTAACTGAGGATGGATTAAGTTGGAATTATGTAATTATTAATTTACACATTAACATATATAACGCATTGACGCCAATGTGTATACACAAATTATATATATTCTTCAAATTCATCAATTTAGGTATTATATTGAACCCTAAACTATATTTTTAATTTGCTCCACCAACTATTCTTCAATTGACGTTTGAAGTTAGGGCACACTTAATAACAAAATAAAATTATACTTAAACAAACCTCATTTAATAATAATGTTTACTTGATGACGGCCATTACTTTGGGTGAAATTCGTTGTACAAGACTCTTCGAAGGTATGATTGGAATAACGTTTCAAAGCATCAATTAATTTTAAAATTCATTAAAAGCTTCAAACGACAAATAAATTAAATGGGAGGATATAAAAGTTATAAAAAATTTATAGGAAGATTTAGAACATAGTTGGAACTAATTAATGATCAATTAATTAATTTGGATACCAACACATGCATACGATATATAGAATTCACAAAACTAATCCTAAATACACCAATGACCATCCATAATCTCAAATTAATTACAAACTAAAACAAACATAACAATAATAGCAAATTCTTTCGAAAATAGATCGAAATATGTTCTTGAATGCATATACTAACAATTCTAGTGAGACGAAAAAATAACTAATTGATCTATCTATTCTCGCAGCAGCGGCACACCGTGACACACAGAAAATTGTAGAACACTATATCTCATCGTGACTAATGAAACTACTGAATCTAGATAATGATTTTCTATTCAGATAACATCAAAGTAACAGTTCTTGTGGATAAAATTTATTCCGTGGGCATCTCGTAACGGCAAAGCGGGCAATAATGGCTCTTCCTCAGCCATTTCTTGATGCACCCGCCGTGAAACACATGCTTGCACGGCATCCTCGCCGCCCCGCCGCCGCCGCCGCCGAGCTCCTCCAAGCATATCGAGCAACACCTCTCCTCCTCCTCCGCTGCCGCCGCCACGTCAGCCCTAGCACGACCAACCTCGTACTCCTCCAACCGCTCAAACGCCACGTCTGCAGCGGGCGCCACGCGGGGCCCACCGCCCCCGAAGGCGTACACGTGGCGGCGCTCGACGCTGACCGCGAAAAAAAGGAGCACGCCGCCGGTCCCGGCCGCCGGAAAGTGCCGGCTCACTTGCCCCCGCACGAGCTCGGTCAACTCGCCGCGCTCGCCGTCGAGGAGGCGGTCGCCGGCGGCCTCCCCGACCGCCTCCGCCACGTGGCGCGGGGAGGCCACGGCGGCGGAGGTGGCGCCGGTGATGTGAGGGATGCTATGGAGGAGGCACTGTGGTCGGCCTTGGTTTAGAATGTAGTGTTTGGTTTGGGATTTGAAGAAAAAGTGGAGTTTGATTTCGAATTGGGACGACTCGTTTGAGGCGTGGAATGCCTCTTCGAGGAATTTGAATGTGGTGTGGCGTTCCATGCTCGAATTTCTTGGAGAAATTAATTGGAGTGAAAAGGGGAAAATTTGGGAATTTTGGAGAGGGATTAATGTTTAGCTTTTAGAAGTGATCGATGTGATGAGAAAATTTTGATGTATATGGTGTTATTTATAATTATATGCCCTACAAATCCTTTCTCCTAGCCGAGGCCTATAATGATTGCCATTCTAATTAGGAAAGGCATGTGATTTGGCTAAAAATAATCATAATTTAATTTTGCAGAAAATTATAATTGAAAAAAGGTAAATAGAATCTTAAATCCTGAATTATACCCACTTTAAAAAAAATATTATGAATTTATTAGATATTTTCTTAAACCCCAATATGTTATTTATTCGAATTGGTAACAAAATTCAAATATACACGTTGAAAATTTGATATTTCTTGAAAAATAATGCACGTTAGTTTTTGGCCTGTGAAAATCAAAGTATACATGTTGAAAACTAATTTTTCTTCATTGTTCAAGGGTTAAAAAATCAGAACGTATGATATTTTGATAAATTATTGATAGTTTTGGGATTTAAAATACATTTTTTTAATATTTATAAAATTTTGATAAAGTGAATATAGTTTAGGGTTTAAAGTGAAATTTATTTTTTAAATAAACTATATATATTATTTTTGCCCTTAGACTAAAATTAATCAACCTCCACCCACATGTGAAAGTTAAGTGACAAAAAAGGCAAATAATTTATGGAAAAAAAAATATGGGCGCAATTGCTTAATTCTTGACCTAAATTTGTTTCCTAATTAGAATAGGAATCCTTCTAGGCCAAGCCAATGAGCAAATTATATATAACCCCATAATAATTTCACTAAATCACCAATTAATCTCTCTCCAAAAAACCCCAAATCCTCCTTTTTCCACTTCCATGGATCACATAGATTCCACTCGTATCTCCACATTCAAATTCCTTCGAGGGAAATTCCACCCCTCAAATTCGTCACAATCCGAAATCAGATTCGACTTCTCCTTCAAATCCTACGACAAACTCCACATTCTAGACGAAAATCCGACGTCGGAATGCTTCCCTTCCATCATCGGCCACGCCTCCGCCGCCGTGGCCGCCGCCGCCGCCGCCGCGGACTCCCCGCCGCTCGAGCGCGTGGCGGAGGCGGTGGGGAAGACCGTCGGCTTCCTCCTCCTCGAGGGCGAGCGCGTGGAGTTGATCGAGCTCGTGCGCGAGTGCGTGCGGAGGAGTTTCCCGGCGGCCGGGGCCCGCGGCGTGCTTCGCCTCTCCTTCAAGGTGCGTGTCGAACACCGCCACGTGTTCGTCGTGGCGGGGCCACGCATGGTCCCCGCCGCGACGGGGGCGTTTGAACTTCTCGCTGACGTGGACGCTGACGTGGATGCTGACGTGGAGGGGAGGCGTTGCTGCATCTGCTTGGATGAGCTCGCCGCCGCCGCCGGCGGCGGCGGCGCGTTGAGAATGCCGTGTAAGCATGTTTTTCACGGCGAGTGTATTAAGGAGTGGCTGAGGAGTAGCCATTATTGCCCGCTTTGCCGCTACGAGATGCCGACGGAATAATTGGATTAATTATATAATTTTGTGTTATAATTAAGAGTTGTTAGTATATAAATTCAAGAACATATTTGATCTATTTTCTAATGAATTTTTGCTATTAATATTGTTATTTGTTTAATTTTGTAGTTTCTATTGGCATTGTGGATGATTGTTTTGGTTCCAATTTGATTACATAATGTATTGATGAAATTTTAAGTAGATTGACGTTAACTTAGTACTCCCTCCTATTTTATTTAAATAATGTTTAGCTTTTTTCAAAATATATAATGTTTTGGTTGTTTATCTCATCAAAGTTGTTCTAGTTTGCTCCCATTCTCAATATATGATGTAGTGGACAAGTAATGGTTTAAGCATGTGAACTAGCTAGAAACACTTTGGATTTACTATATACGAGGAAGTTCGTTATATTGTTTTACACCAAAATAATTGAGGTTATTATAAATTAGTACTATTAAATAAGGTTAATATAGGTATAATATTTTCACTAATAATAGTACAAGAGCTGAAAATGTTATTTTAAAAATAGGAGTGAGTAATTACTTTCATATATAGGAGTAATGGTTATAGTAGCCAGAATATAGCTTAGAGTTCAATATACAACGTATAATGGTGAAATCAATACATATATTGATGAATGTAATGGAGATGATCTGTGTATATGTTATGTTAATGTATGTCATTGAGTTATATATGCTAATGAGTAACAAAATAAGTATATAATGCCAACTTAACTAATCCATCTTCTGTTAAAGCACAATTTGATACCAAATTAAGCAATAAGTTGTTAAAATACACAGAACTTATGCCGTCAGGTAGGAAACTGAAAGCTAATTTGAAACTAATTAAGACCATCTTGTATTTAACTCCAACATCTATACAATACTTAAATGTGGAGTCAAATTGAAAAATTGATTTGAAATCAATTTCAATTTTCAAGCTAATTTAATGGCAATTTTGTAATTCTTCAAAAATCAAGGGATTGTTACATGTATAATTGATTCAATTAATAAATTAAACAAATGTGAATCATCCCATGATTTCCGAAAAAGTGGGGAAAGATACGAATTCCTTTTTTTTTTTCCTTTTTTTTTCCTTCTCTTTTTCTATAAATTTTTCGTAGTTTATTTAAAACTGTCATACTTCGTTTATGGTAGTATATGAAATATTCATCTTGAACTGAAGATCGTGACATGTGCTTTAACTTGAAATAAATTATAAAAAAATTAGATTTTAAATGAACAAGTTATGACAATTTAAAAGTTCAAAACAAATTACATATATACTATATATTATTTGATTTATATAAATTATTAATAATGGTTT